>APFE030814834.1:33386-75214 GCA_000404065.3 Pinus taeda | reverse complement strand
GAGAAATTGAAGCTGAAAACAAGGAGGCACCCAACACCGTATAAAGTGTCATGGTTGCAAAATGGACATCAACTGCTGGTAAGTGAACAGTGTGAAGTAGAATTCCAAGTGGGCAAGTACAAAGATAAAATTGTTTGCGATGTGATACCTATGGATGTGTGTCACATATTGCTTGGAAGACCTTGGCAAAATGACAGGGCAGCCATGCATGATGGGAAGAGGAACACCTACAAATTTGGAAAGGATGGTGTCAATCATACATTGTTGCCTTTACAGGAGGATGTACCAGGACAGAAGAATGATTCAAAAACTCTGTTATTTGGAGGAAAGGAATACTTGGAGCAGACAGTGGATGTATAGTTGAAATAGGAAGAACTCAGAGCAGCTGAGTTGGAAGAGGAAGTTCATGCGAATGAAGAAAAGGATCAGCTGGAAGAACCGGTATCTGAACCGACAAGTGAGACTGTTAAAACTTGTAGTTTTCAAACTGGAAAGTTTTGCATGAATGCAGGGGCTGTAAATGAGGATGTGATGCTCCAACAATGCTACAAAGAAATTGCACTGTTGGAATACTGGTTGGAGAATCCAGGATGTGACAGGGAAAATGCAGCAGATGGAAGAGTCCAATACAGTGAACAAGTACAGGAAATTGCCATGGAAGCAGATGACATGGGAGAAAGACTGGTTGACAGTCTTGAGAATTCTCCAAAGGATTCTTTGAGAAGTTTGGATCAGCATACTGATGTGCTGATAATTGAGGATTCAGAACAATTTACTGAGATGCTGACAAAGGAGTACAAGGCACTGATGCCTTATGATTTTTATTCTAACCAGTCTTTTGTTAATGCAGGTATTGTTGCAGAAATTTTGACTCAGTTGAGTAGTCACATGCAGGGAGAAGAAGTTTTCTGTTCCAGAAGACAAGAGGGTATGGATGATAGGGTGGCAGTCGGAACAGAAACAAGAGTAAGAGCAAGAAGTCAGCAAGTAACAGGACAGACTGAGCAAGCCATCTTAGCTCAGGAGGCAGCAAGAAGTCAACAATTTGAAGAAATATTGGACAAAGAAATTGAGCTTATTAGAAGAATCATGGTAAAAGCATCTCGGCGGGAAACATCAACAACGAAGAGAAGCAGCGGAAGCAACAGCAAGATGAAAACAGAAACAGATTATGAAAGTGCAGCTAATGGAGCAAGACAACGTAAAATATGGGGACCTGGAGAAAGGCAACAAGTAACAATAGATGTGGACTTGCAGAACAAAGTATGGGATCCAGGCAGACAAAAAAAGCATGATCAGGAGATCATGATCATTTTCAACCTTGGGAGTCTGATGCAGGTGCATGCACTCAGACCGGAAAAGCTTGTTGTTCCTATGTTTTTCCTCGGTTAAAAATAGGAAAAAAAAATAAGACATGCTATCTTTTCTCTAAAAGTAGGATTAGCATGGAAAATAAAACTTACTAAATGGTAAAAAGCTTAAATTATTAGGTAAAAGCCGCTTTTGTACTAAATAAAGATTTACATTATGAGTAAAAAGGAAAAAAATGTAAAAACTTAGCCACCAAGGAGGAAAGATTTCCTCTCATGTAAAAGTTTGGAATTAGAAATTTTTATGCATGAACAGTGAGAAAATGAATATATCCGCAGCTCTAAAAAGGAGGAAAAAACCAGTGTCTTAGATAGAGGATGGAGAGCGCGGAACTGTGGGTGATAGTATGTGGTTTAGCTGTGTAATAAGGGAGATTTTTCTTCCGCGCTGTTGATTATATTTTATGGATTAAAACAAAGATTTGGAAGTGCTTCAAAAGGGCGGTGCATATACTATTTTTTTAATGATTGTATGCTTGCATAATCCGATGGTAAGCTGTGGTATTATGTGTAAGCGTTGTGGTAATTAATGGTAATAAATTATTGCTGTCCAACAAAACTTCCAAACGCTGCAAATG
The DNA here is from genome assembly GCA_000404065.3 of Pinus taeda. NCBI lineage: Eukaryota > Viridiplantae > Streptophyta > Pinopsida > Pinales > Pinaceae > Pinus > Pinus taeda. The sequence goes on along the minus strand of APFE030814834.1, from coordinate 73,266 downwards.
TAATTTCAATAGTATTTATTGTAATGTTAAATGGCATGAGTTGTGGTGTTATTAAAAGGTTGTGCGTTGTATTGTATAACGTTACAAAACCTCTGCTAATGATGTGCGTTCAACGCATATATGGTGGGTTGTTGTGATGGTATATGGTGTGTGCGTTAAAGAGTTCTGTACGCAACATTCTTTATGCTCTTTCTTTCATTTTTGAGAACAGTAGATATTAAATTGCAGTGAAGGCAGAAGCTTATGAATCAGTTTTACAAGGGTTCCATTATTGAAAAGAGAAAGGATTTTGGCACAGACAGTCGCCATGCAAAAACTAAAATTACTGATAGCAGAACTTAGAAGTTGTAGATTTGATGACTGATGATCGCACAGACTTGATAAGGGACCGAAACGAAGTCATAGAAGATATTTCAAACAAACTAGGAAGACTGTCATTTGAGCCAGAGACCGGTCCATCATATGTGCTCTTGAATGTGAATCATGAAAACAATGTTTGCTATTCTTTCCTAGAATGCAAGCATCACATTGCTTAAGTTTCCTAGGAATTATAGGCAAACTAGCAACACCATTTTTCTTCAACAAGCGGAGACTCTCATAGTTCAAGTGTCCAAATCTAGCATGCCATAATAAACTTGATGGAAGTATACCTTTTTCATGATGAGAATTGTATGAAAAATGTTGTGCACGAGTAGAGGTTCCTTGCAGCTTGAGAAGCCTTTCTTCTTCTATTCCCCTCATGACAAGTGAGTGGTCAGATGCTTTTCTTACCTCAATCTTGCCATCAAGCATATGAATGGAGTGACCTTGCTTATAGATGTGGACCAAGGACAACAAGTTTCACTTGAGTTGTGGGAGATATAGAACATGATGCATGTTATCACCCTCAAATCTTTGTCTCTAAGCTTTAGAAAGTTGCCTTGTTTCTAGTCATAGTCTTATAAGTTTTGAGTCATCTCATCACAATTAGTGTCATTCTCATTTACAAACCCTTCTTCTAGTCATGGTGTTAAAGGGTCTCTAGGTCATTTCATGCTTTAAGGGTTAGGTCATAAGGTTAGAAGTCTTTTAAGGTCATATCTCTTTTCCAAATAAGGTTTGATAGCCTCATTCCATGTCCTAAAAGTCTCAACAGGTGTTTAGAAGTCATATCTCACATCATTTTAGAGAAATTTTTGAACTAGCTATGAAATCACTGAACTAGGAGTTTTCGTAGTGCACTACAAAATCCCTGAAAAAGCCTGTTTCAGCATTAAAAACTCTGCTTTCTATGTTTACTAGTCAATTGACAGAAGGGGTCCTGAGCAGCTGAGAACTCAATTTTGAAAACTGAAAGAGGTTTTTCTTCCTAACGTACCAGGCTACAAAAACCTCTTTCCATTTCTTCAAATTAATTCTGAGGTGGGAGTAATTTATGGTTAAACTTGCGCTACGAAACTGCTGAAAGTCAAGCCTTGTCTTATGGTTTTAATAGTCTTTTTCAAGATCAGTTTCAGGTCATAGGAAAAAGTATTTTGGAATTATGAATGAGGGTTCTCTTCATTGACTCTCCAGCTACAATAACCTATCTCACTTTCTTCATAAGTGTTTTCAGTTGGGATATAATAAGCTTTGTTTGAAACCAAAATTTCAGAGAATGGATTTTTCCTGTTTGACACGTGTTTTTCAAGGACAGATTATGGACAGCTGGAGAAGTGTTTTAAAAAAAAAGAGAGGTTTTTTTTCTATACAGAATGAAATACAAAAACCTCCTTTAGTTTCATAAAATGTGTCATGGATGAGGAGATAAAGGCTATGTCCCACGTGCCAATTTTCAAGGATCTAAACCTAAAAAGCAGGGAAACATGTTCCCTAATTTCTAGGGTTTGTCATCAGCAGTCAGGTCACCACGTGGGAGGCTTCATCAAATTCGACTTCATGAGGTTGCAGATGTCAAAGAATGCATTCAATTTTTAGTTGAGGTGGTTTAGTCATAATAAGGAGTTACACTCCTAGTTGTATTAGGTCACTAGCACTCCTAGTTAATAGCTAGTTCTAATTAATGGTTTGTTTTATGGTTAGAATATGTGTCACTGATAGCAAATTCGAATTCTCTTGATATGAGATGATGGAATCCTAATTGTAAATGCTATATATGAAGCAAGAGGTTGAATTAGCAAAAAGTTTGGAGATTTTTGGCCCAACTGCTGCTTTATGTGAAGGAATACAATCAATAATGCAGAAAGGTTTTCTTGAACAAAATTGAGTTTGATAGAGTTCAATCCTTTCTTGATGTATGTGTTATTTTAATTACTTACAGTAGATCTTATTGTTAATACTCAAAATTTATAATCTAATGCTCTGACTTCCTTTAACAATAAGATGACTGCACTTTATATTTGAACCACCAGCACTAGAGCACATTGTTATTATTCAAAATTCACTACCATGTACTTTGATTTCTTTTAGTAATGGAGTGATTGTGTTGAGAAGTAGATCTCAGTGCTATTACTTAGAACTCATAATCTTATGCTCTAACTTCCTTTAGTAATGAGATCACTGTGTTTTTTTTAGAATCTTGTCAGTATACCACCTTTGAACCATCAGTAGTAAATTTCATTACTATTACTCATAATTCATAACCCTATTCTCTGACTTCCTTTAGTGATGAAATGACTCTTTTGACCTATGTTATTGAGTGAGTTGTCTTTTTTTAAGAACATTATTTGTCTCAGCTTTCATGTCAAGAAACCTTGCCACTAAATTTATTGACTTGTTGACTCCATAGCCTAATGGTAGCAAGCTTTCATCTTTTCAACGTACAAACATACAAAACCAAGATAGAGTTATCCATCTATATTATCATTAATCAATATCATTAACCCTTGAGAGAGCCCTCTCAGGCTGAGGAGGCTAAACCTCAACCAAAAGCTTGGTTTGAAAGAGTTACACAAGGTCTACCTGATCAGCAGCCTATCGGGGGTCTGATTTGGTGATAACAATGCAGAAGAAAGTCTGGAAGAACAGGCGGTTTAAGCCTGATTGTCCCAAGCCCTGATCGCTTAATTTTTTATTGGTCTGCAAAGTATACTACTCCATCAACATTGTCAGTGAAATCTTCAAAAAAATCTTTTCTATGAGTCATGTGGCAGGTTGCTCCTGAATCAAGCAAGCAATCATTTTTCTAAGAAGCAAGTGAAGCATTAAATAAATCTTCATTTACTCCAATATTACATTGTGCCACAGCATAGTGAGCGGATTCAAGTTCTTTACCTTTGTGTGTATCATAAGTTTTACCTTTCTGTTGGTTTCTTTTCTGCTCAATTTTTTCCCATGGTAGCTTGCATGTAGAGGCATCATGTGATCCATTTCTTTTACAGTGAATGTAGTGCAAATCTACCTTTTTTCCTTGAGAATGTCGTCCCCCTCTGCCTCTGAGATATCTTTCTCTTCCTCTTCGACCACCTCTTCCTCTTGAAGAATCTTGAGTAGGATGCTTTTCTTTGTGAGCAAGGCACACAACCTCTTCAGAAGATTCAGGCGTTGTCTTCTTTCCAAAAGCTTTTCTCTTTCAGCAAACTTTTTCACAAGAGAGTCAAAGGTGATACCTTTAAGATTTCCATTTGCTTGCAATGATTCAAGATAATTGGAGTAAGTAGGATAAAGTGCCTTGAGAAAAGCGATAAGAGGAATATCCAATTCAACCTTAGTGGATTTAATATATGCATTATAGACTTTACTTCAGATGCAAGAGCAAGAGGATCATTATTTTGCATTTCAAGAGTGAAGAGTTTAATCATGAGTTGAACAACTTCAAGTGCAGAATGTGAGTCATAGAGTTCTTTCAGCTTTTGTAAGGCTTCAAAGGAAATTGAATAAGATGAAATATGGCGACTCACCTCTTCATTTATAGATTCTATGATTAATGCATAACCTTTGTTGTTCTTATTTTCCCAAATAACGAGCTCTTTGTCTGAGGTAGGCTGTATTGGTTCATTGTCTACATCTCCAACACACACTCCTTTCCACAACTCATTGAAAATGAGGGTGTGTTTTATCATCCGAAACCATTCAGGATAATTCTTCTTGCTAGTGAGAACTATTCCCACCATGCATATGATTGAATGCATTCTGTAAAAAAAACTTCTTCTGATAGAAAAATACTTCTGCAAATATACAGTAAAATTGTACTTTTGGTGGTAATTTTTTTTTTTACATTTCAAACGGGCATTCTCTCCATGTACTATCTTTGTATTTAATGAAAATATAAAACATAGATCAGCTATGCATTCTCAAAAAAAATTCAAATCTCTTCCTCATCATTTTTCTGCAACGTTCTTAAATTATTTTACATGAAAAGGCAACAAAACTATCTGAATTTGGTATTCACCAATCTAATCTCAACGTATATACTATAAAACTTCAATACAATACATGACATATCCATACTAGAAGTAGCACTCAGCTCCACCTATCACTCAAGATTCATGTCACATTCATCTCCTTTGATATCGGGCCCCCTATATGCCAACCATCATATATATATATGACAAAATGAAATCTGATATCAATATCGTATGCAGTTCTAACAAAATATACCATACGTTGATGCATAGAAGAAAGAGAACAATGAGGAGTACTTGAAAACAATTCAAATCTCGTGAACTCACAAAGAACGCATTTATTTGAATTAGTGATAATATGGAACATCAGGCTGAGGTTCATTGTGTGGCCATATTTTTTTTTGTGCGGTGGAAGAAGCACACAGCCAAGGAAATAGCAGCAGAAATTCATGCAGCAACTACAAGCAGAAGGGGAGGAAAGGCGGGTTTAGTTGATCGTCTCGGTGTAGAGAAAGGTGGCTATGCCAAGTATGAATAACCTTACTGTAAAACAACTGCCCTTGATATCAAAACAATGGAAATTCACCATGAGGCAAAGCACCCGAAAATTCCTTCGAGGAAAGTAAAATAATTAACAAACATGCCACGTTTGCTTCTGACCCAAACAAGCCTCATCCTGGTGTTCGTGGTAGTTTAAAGACATGATGAGGAGAGCATAGGACTGTAGTCGGACATAAAATCCTGAAGGTATGAGCAGAGATAGGTAAACAGTGCATAAGGAGGAGCAACGTATGGAAAAACAAGATGCAAAGGAACGCTTCCGGCATTGTAGCAGAGGAACGTTGCAGCAGCGTTCAGGTCACTATGCAACGTTTAGTATGCAGCGCTTTGTATGCAGTGAATTATGAATGGACAACAGTTTTGAATGGAGAGACGCTTTGAATGGACAGCTCTTTTGAATGGAGAGCAGAGGAGTAGACTAGGGAGTTACAAAGGGTATAAAAGCTAAAAAAATGAGCTAGCTCTGACATCATGTCACCATGTCAGGTTATGCAGTAACTCCATAAGGCAAAAATGATTCATGTGTCATATTCTATCAGGTAGGTCTTCATTATATACATGCATGAGAGAGACTGTTCAGTTCATCTCATAATGACTGTTCATATTACTTATTTATCCATTTACATATATTCACCCCAATCATGAGAATTAAGTATCAACAAATATATAGCAAAATTGCTTTTATCGAGTTAGCATGAATACCTTAATCAACCAAAATCTAACAAAGATCCAGGGCATCGTTTTATGATTTATCCCATGTGTAACTGATTTCTTTCATTGAAACGGCATGAATACCTGAAACCTAATCCGATCTCATAGCTCAAGGATGGAATTTCACTCTGGGCGATTTGTCCATTAACCATAGCCAAAAAAAAATCATGCTTATCAATTTTTTTGTTACAATGATTAAAACCATTATTAAAACTGCAAAAACCTTTAAATAGAGCCCCAAAAAAATTCATGCTCATTATTTTTTTAATTTTTTTAATCATTAATCACCAATAAAGTTATAAAATGGTCAAATCTAACCTATGTTTTTTAGTTTTTTTAAACATTAACCACCAATAAAATTATAAAACGGTCAAATTTAACAGATGTTTCAAATTTGAAATTTAATGAAAAAAATTCATGCTCATCAATTTTTTAAAATTTTTAATGATTAACACAAATAAAGTTATAAAAACAGTTAATTTTAACCGATGTTTCAGATTTAAAATTCATACTTTGTGTGGTAGTGAAAGAAACCGGTTTATATGGTCAAAAGTCACCAAAGTGACGAGTATATTAAGTATTATGTTTTTTGAAAAGTACTGAGATTTAAATTTAAAATAAGTAGTTTGTTAATGAGCATTAAATGAGAAGTGGCTATACAAACTCACTATTAAATTTTAGTATATCAATTATCTAACAATAAACATATATAACACTTATTTATTTAATGCTCATTAACAAATTATATATTTATTACCATATAATAAAAACTGAAATAATTATTAACAAATTATATATTTGTTACATATAATAAAAACTGAAATAATTTAGTTTAAAAATCTCAAATGAAACGTGATTGGACATTATAGAGAGCTGAATTTTATATTTCTATTAACTGAATCTAATTTCTATTTCGTGGAATAGCATTTGGCAGCTACGGAGACCGGTTGTTAGGAATATTTGTTGAGGTGCGTTAGTTACTGAAAATGTGAACCTACTGGATAAGTGAAGTTGCTTTTAAGTTGTGCAAGCGTCGGTAAGGGACAGCGTAGCTGTGAAGGGTAGAATCTATTTGTGAGCTTAAGTTGATTGCAGATTTTCTTAATATTTAGGAATCTGATAGACATGGTAGCTGTCAAGGGTAGAATTTATTAGTGAGTTTAAATTGATGGTAATTTTCTAAATATTTCACATTTCTGCTGGATTTCTGAATATTCAGAAAATCTACCATCTATTTAAGGAAAGCCAGAATCCACCGAAAGAATAAAGGTTCGTTCATTAATGGATAGAACATTCATTAAGAGCGAATGGTCAGGCGGCTGGTAAAAGATAGTCAAAAGGGTCACAGAAGGCTAGTGGTACGCTTTTTTAATAGCCAGCTTATATGTAATTAATTAAGCTTAGGGGGATTTTATTATGAAGTTTTATGAGTTAACACTAGAGATTCGTAATTGGTAGATATTAGTAATCTCTGTCAGTTTATTTAATTTTTACCCATTCAGTTAGGTTTTTCTACATTTTAATATGTAAATGTTAGTTTTAATTTAAATATATGTGCAAATGCTAGTATTAATTTGGATATATTTAATTGTATTTTTTATTTAAAAAACAATGCTTATGTATAAATGTTGAATTTACTTATACATTTAAATTTCTTAAACATCATAAGTTATTTAGTGCAATAGCAAATTTAAAAACATAAATTAGTTAAATAACAAAAAAAATTATTTAACTATGTTTTTACTAAAAAAAAGTCTTGAAAACTTAAGAATTTGACATTATTTTTAGAATTGGTGTATCATATTAAAATAGATTAGAAAGATGGTTTAATAATTATATATTTTGAATTTTTTTACCATTTTAATAAAACAATTTTTAGTGAACTTAAATTTGTGATTTCCATAAATCCCTACCAAATTATAAATACAACAAGCAAAATATTACTAAAATTCATCTTTATTTAAATCAAACCAATTGGATAAGTAAATTCAAACCAATTGCATAGCATTTACCTACATAATTTCCTTATAGCATAGATGTTAAAGTACAGATAATTTCAATATAACATAAATGTTAAAGCACTCCCAGATATTGAATCACTCGTACAATTCCTCTCCTAATTAAAATTCTATTCTTAAATATGACCCTAATGTTGCTTCACCACCCAAAAAAAAATAGAATTAGTAAAACTTATACGGGAAAGAGTTGGCCAAGAATCGAACATCGACTCAGCGGTTTTCCCTACTCTACATGACATCTTAACCGACATTATTATAAATGTCGTCAGCCGTGAGCAATACGGCGTAGCATTGATTATATTCTTGGTGAGAAATATGTGTTGATTTCTGACTTGCTGGGCCCGGTGGAAAGCTATGGATCGTTCACTGAGCGGAAGACGTATAAAGTATAAATCTAGGTTGGTGATTAAATACATTGTATCCTATAGAAGTGAATAGCGTCCGCCGTCCTTTCCTAATCCCCTGCGGTCGAAAACGATTCTTGAGCCACATCATTTTGCGTCATTTTCTTCAACAATCTCATTAGCTTCAATTCATTCACCCCTTGAAATGACCGAAAAGCCAACTTTCTCCTCCGAATATGGATTCCATTTTCACAATTCCGATAGCATTTGGGGATTCTGCCTGTATTATAAATGTGAAACGAGATTGTCCTCCTCCCTCTGTGTTCACAAATATGATATTACTGCGAGCTTCGTAGAGAGAGAAGCGCTCTGTTTGAATTCATCTGTGCGCTTGCATATAGTCGCAAAGCAATTTATTTAGCCAAGGATGACTTGCCTACACCGTGCTATCTGTTTCTGCTACTTATGCGGATATTGATTTCAGGTTCTGCGCAAGTGGTCCTTGGCTAAATATTTTTCTCTACGTCTTATGCCAGAACTCAGACGAGGAGAAGGTTGGATTCGCTACAAGTGTATGTGACTATTTTCCCATATTGAATTTCAAGAACCAGCAATAGAGATAGATACCTCAGGCTTGTGTTTTGAGAAATGAAGAATCTCTGTCTCTTCCCTGGATTGGCTTGTATTTGTTTTGAAGAACGGAAGCATGTATTTGTTTTGAACGGAAATTTTTTCAGTGCTCGTACGTATTGCCCTAATTTATGTGGATACATTCTTTATTTTTTGAAGCATGAAGAATGGAAAGTTTACGATACTTCTAATTGCTGGTTTAATTTTTGTGGATATAATCCTAAGATTTGGACATGTGAATCTAACTTGCTTTTGTTCAGTAAATATATAGATATCCTATTTCAATCTACTATTTTTGTTTTGTTACACTTAAGCCATTAAACACAGTTTTCGGTCATAATCCAACTTAAACACAGTATTAGGTTATAATACAAGTTAAACTTATGTTTGTTTCTGATATTTAAAATAAAAAAATCATAATTTGAAATTTGAAAACATGTTTTTGTTTTTTTTAACCATTAAATTTTGAGATAAATTAAAATATTAAAAAGAGAAGTATACCTGAAATTTGATTAATAAATTAAAAAATTATATATATTTTGTTTTTTTTCAGAAAGCTTTCGCTAATTCAAATTATTCTGTTAAAAATTAATCTATATTTTCAATTAATTAGAAATTTTAAAAATGCCAAAAATATATAATTATTTATGTAATCAAATGTTTGTTAAAAAAGTGACATGGTAGACATTGTTTGCATATTAAAAAAATTGCACGAAGTGATCTACTTAATCAGGAATTGTGTTTAAGTACGTGAACTTTTACTTTAAGATATAAACACGCTTTTGCGACTTAACAAATGGTTGAAAGAATATATAAAACACATACCAAAAAAATGGGTAATTAGTTGGAATATCTCTAATGTCCAACTATCTCAGAACCTCTACTTCACAATGACCAATCCAATAACAAACATGCATTACCTTATAAAACAAGGAGTTAATAATTAATAATTCCAAGACTCTCACTTTACAAGTTCTTCTCTAATCACTATTATATCAAGTCCTCATTTGTATCTTTCATTGGCTTTCTTATCAACAAAGTATTTATATAATCCAACTTGAAACTTGCATCTCATACTTGGTCATGTAGAAATAATAAAAATAATAATGTATATATAAAGAAACAACCATTCATTACAATATATGGGTACTCGAAAATTACAATAGTTGGTATTCTAGGACATCCTTTAGATACATGGTTCACTTAATATTTGAGTGCATGTCCCCTAAAGTACAAATAATAAAACAAAGCAGGTTTCGAAGAAATTTGTAGAGTCTATAAACAACATGGTCCAATCATAAAGCATCAAACCAACACATGGAACACTCTTCCAAGTGTTACGAACTCTATAATAGAGGTTTTGACTATAATAGGTAGGCTTACCTAGACCACTAATGACATATGCAAAAGGGTTATACATGTCTATCTACGGATTATATTGAGATGCCCTTTATATGTCACATACATAGATACAAGTACATTTCATTTACATACTCCTTATAGAACACCAACTACAAGCTTTTATAGTTTCATCTAGGTATTATTATGATACTTCTGCCTAGTACCATCTCTTGGCAAGATGCAAGTTCAAGATTTTAAATGACCAATACTTGGAATCTACACATCCCAAACTTGTTACAAATATAATGTGAGATTAGCATTTTCATATGGTCATTGCTTTTATTAGGCCAACACAAAGGCTTTACCATATTTTCAATCACCATTAGATCTCCATTACTTCTGCAAGAACAATCGCCAACATGAGATGAAACAAACTCTATTAAAATTATTTGTTGCATGTAGAAAATAATCTCTATCCTTCCTACTATGATGGCATCTTTCTAACTAAAAATTAACTCTGATATCACCACTCAAGTTCTCCAATGATGAAAATACAACCTACAACAACTTTGACTTCCATTATAACCACCTAGTGGTTATTCAACATTGAAACTTTCTTCTTTTTGTGAATCAACATGTTCATGCTCCTTCATTCATATATAATACTATCATATATAAGAACATACCAACTAGGAACCACCATTTCCCTTGGGACAAATACTAGTATTAGATAGATTGATTGAGAACTTATTGCACTCAATGGCCTAACATCCACTCTTAAATACATATTGAATAACTATTATGATGCTTCTCCCTAGTACTATCTATTCGCAAGATGCAAGTTCAAGATTTTAAATGACCAATACATGGGATCTAATATACATCCCAAACTTGTTACAAATACTAGGTGAAATTAAAATTTGCATATGGTCATTTTTTTTACTGGGCGAACACAAAGGCTTTACCGTATTTTCAATCACCAATAGATCTCCATTACTTCAGAAGGAACTATCACCAAGATAAGTTCGACCAAACTCTATGAAAATTCTTTGTTGCATGTAGAAAAACACCTTTATCCTTCTTATTATGATCTTATCTTTCTAACAAGAAATTAACTATGATGTCACCACTAAGGTTCTGCAATGAGGAAATTGTAGCTTCATAGCATCTTTAACTTCCATTATAAACCCCTAGTGCTTATTCAACAATAAAACTTCCTTCTTTATGTGAATCAAGATTTCCATGCTCCTCCATTCACTTATAATATTATCATATATAACAACATACCAACATGGAATGGATTCACATTCTTTAAATTGTATTTCATCAAAGAGTGACGAGAGGAAACAATATATGTAGTTATATTTCCTTTTCAACTACGACACTTTTCATAAGGTAAATTTATGAATGCATTTCATATTATAAATTTCTTTCCATACAATACACAAAATCAATAAGAAATGACACATATAGGATGATCCCACGAAATGTACATCATATAGGAACAACCCTAATGACATTTTATCAATTCTATATTATTTCATTTCAAGGAAATCACCTTCTAGAAGAGCTTTTTGTAGAGGCCCTTACAAAAATAGCCCAAAAATCCATTTGTAGTGAAGGTCAGTAGCAGAGGTGAGCAAACGAATGTTTTAGCAGATGTTTTTGGATGTTTCATCTCAAATATAAAAATGCATTGATGCTTTACAATACATACAAGCACCAGTGCTGCATATAACATGGTGCACCATGGAAAAAAAAATTATGCAATAAAAAAACATAATTTTCTAAATAACAAAATGCACCCATGCTTTAGTAGTCGATAACACTAATCTCCTTCATGTAGTAAAATGACCTAATGCATACCATTAAGGAGCAACGTTGTATTTTTAAGTTTCAGAAAAACATGGTGTTATTTTCTAATGACACTATGGTGTGGTAGTGACAAAGAGAGGGAGAGGGATTTATACCCTCGCCCTATTATTGTAGTGATCCAAGCGTTCTTGAGGAATGTAGGCCTCCATAATTACTATGAGGAGTCTACATCCCTGAAAGTGCACTTTCCATTATTAACACATCTGATTCAGCGATGGAGTGCCTAGGAGCATGCTTTCCATGTCGGTCCTAGTATGTGGTATAGGCCTAGTAAGGAGGACATATACTTCATCACCGACCTATCCATGCAAGGGGAGGGTTTTACAAAATTTCGTAATGTATCCCATGGGGTTACAGCTGAGCCTCAACTTACGTACACTCAGAGATATGTCGGGCCTCATGTAGTTTGTCCACTAGATTTTCATGTTCATGGTGGACAACTACAAATTTATTCTTTTGTTGCATAGGAGGTTACGTGTGTCTCATTAAAATTCACCACCATTTCACACTCTATTAGCGATGGGAAATGCACTAGTTGCCCTCCTTTGTATTATGTTGATTCTTTGATTCAGGTGCCATGTTGCATCAGATGGTATGCCATTCTTTTGAGGCAGTTTTGCATGGATTTACATATATGTCATGCGTTGAGACATGGGAGGCTGACCTTCCATTTCGCTTCCAAGAATTTTCTATTTTTGTGGATAGGATTCCAAAGGTGAGACCTTCATTTCACAATCGCCCTCCTACATCGATCGCTAAGGTCTAGATGTGCATGTGGCGAAAGATGATGCCTAAGAGGGGCCTGTCGGAGTATCCATCTAGGATTTCTATTGAGGCACTGACGTTATTAGCCAGTGAGGATGACCATGTGTTTGTCGTGTTGGCATTTTAATATGTCGGGATTGATAGGAGACATTGTCCCAACATCCTCTTCACAAAATTTTAGCATCTTGATGATAGAGGTAATATTAGTGTTTTCTTTAAATTAATCTAGTTTCATTTTACTTTTTTAATGAATTCAAATAAATTTATTGTAGCGCATTCTTCAAATTTTTTTATTAAATTGCTTATTGAAATTGTCTAATTATTTTTGTGTACTATATATTTTATAGAAATAGGCTCATTTGATCGTGACATGCCTCCTCCCCCATCGCCATATTGAGGAGATGAGAAGATGGGCAAGGCCCAAGAGGATGAGGGACATCCATAGGGAGGAGTGGGTGCATGCGGCCGTAGGGTTGGTCTATGATTTCGGATGGACTATTGCAACCTATTATTCAGAGCTTTGGTTTAGGAGGGAGTTCTCCTTGTGAGACCTCAACATATCAGTATGGATCCATTGTTCATCGATCTCTATAGGGATTGTCCACATGATATGTTATGCCTTATATGACATATCATCAGAGTTAGTAGGGTATTGAGAGTGATGAGGGATGCAGAGTGTCATGCAGGGGCAGATACATCAAATGAGGGTGGTGATGATGATGATGAGGGTGATGATCATGATCGTGATGATGAGGGTGGTGATTGTGATTCTTCTGGTAGTACTACCCCCTCAGATCATGGCCATTAGGGTTTTGATGATCCTTTTGGTAGTACACCTCCTCGTCAGTCACCTCATGGTGAGATGTCAGAGCTAGAGGAAATGCTTTATGTTTCTCTTGATAGAGTAGATTGACCACCTCCTCCTCCACCTCAGAGTTTGACATACTACATTGAGGTAGTAGTTGACCATCCATCATCTTCTACTGCAAACCAGCCACCTTGTCATCTATATCAACTAATTTCAATAGACGTTGATCAAACAATAGATGACCATCCATCGTCTTCTATTGTAGACCAAGTTGATACCACTATGCCTATTGTATTGGATATTTGATTTCACTAATTTGACTTGTTTGTATATATACACACTTGGTGCTTCTTTTTTTTGTTCATGTATGTACTTAGTTTATATGTTGGTGTTGATATGTATATTGTTAGGTCATATTAGATATGATCTTTTAATGTTCTTGCAGATATATGTGTATGTGATCGTAGTTATTTGACATGAAATTTATATTAATTTGAGGATTTGTGTGGTGATAATGTTAGATTACAATGTTTTTTGTTTTGTTAGATGTGACCACGATGATGATGATGCCTTGCTAGATTATAATATTTGTGTGCTAGCTAATGATTTTTATATGTGATATAGGTGTATATAGTTAGATGATGGTAGTGAATTCAAAAGTGTATCTCAAATTATGTTTATGTTTGTTAGATGGCTATCATCATGATGTTTACTTCTATGAAATAATATTTATTATAGATTATGTATTCATGAACTTACATCAAACTTTTATATATCAAATTGCATGAAAAATGAATTACTTTAAAAAAAGTACAAAGATATTTCTATAAATTACAAAGTTTAGTATGGTTGAAACCATGATTGTAAAATTATGATAAATATGTTTCTATTGCTTAGATATTTCATTGATATTCAATCTAACTTAATTTGTAAAATATTTCAATACTGGCAAGGAAAAAATAACTAAAGGTAAAATAATTTAGTGATGTGTAACTCAATCAATTTTTAATAAACATGTTATTAATAATAAATTATTCAAAAATTCAATTAAACTATTTCAATATTTGTTTATAAAATTAAATCTATTGTTAAATTTAAGAAACTTAATTCATAATTTTTTATAACCTGCATCCTAGATCTATCTTAAATTTGGATATACCAAGCTTGAAATTTGGATATACCAAGCTTGAAAGGGATCCACTCTCTTGAGATGCAAATATTTTAGAGTGAAAAGAGATTTTATCCCTCTAGGCACTTGGTAGATCCAAAGTAGATCCAAAGTTAAGATGGATTTAGGGTGCTATAATATATATGTAGTTGACAATGAAATATTTCATTTATAATTCATGTTCTCCACATCTAAATGTTAAAATATCTCCCCTCATTTTTTTCTTGTATGAATACATTTAATTATTTCTATTATTAATATTTTATAAAATATTACATATAAAATCCATACTAAATATTGAAAATTTTACAAATATCCCTCATACATTGAATTAGAAAAAAAATATTAATGGCATAAGAATTCTTTGAATCTTTCTCACTAAAGAGAAAAAATAAGAATTTTTCCAATTTAAATTACTTTATTTTTCACTATATAAAAGCATTTATAAATCTATGTTACTCAATATGGACATTGAATATAATTTATTTTTTTAATTTTTATATAATATATTTTTGTTTTAAATGTCACATGTAAATGGAATATATAATGACTTACACATAATGTATTATCAATATAGTATTTTTTGTCATGTGAAAAAATTACATTTCTTTCTTGTAATAAAAGTAAATTTCTTTTTCTCTCATTACATTTCCTCATCATAAATAAAAGCTATCTTTTTTTGTACTATTGGGTTATTTTATATCTCTATATAAAGTTATATAAGATTAAGGTGTAAATTGAAGTATTGTAATTATGGCCAACGTTAATTTCTTTTGTTATTACTATTTTTATTTTGTTAATTTAAATTATTATTTTATTATTTTTAAATACAACGTTACATGACAACATCTCTCCCATGCTAAGCTCTCTTCCATGCACAATCAATTTAGATTTAATCTATCTTAAAAAATTCTATTTTTATAGAATTTAATTTATTACTAAAGTTATGACATTTTAAAGCAATTTAAATTTAATATTTATAGCAACTCTTAGCGATTTAAATTATAAATTTCTCTCTAAATATGAGGATAAATAAATGTAAAACAAAGCTTCTGAAGTTACTTATAGTTGGGGAATTTCTCTATTTCAAATTCTCCCTAAAGAGGCAAGTGAATTTGTTTAAAGTAATAAATATATAACATTTTGATACCAATTTGTTCTTTATTTGCTATTTTACTAGTTTAAATTTAACTCTATTTAATAATAAATATGAGTTAAATAATACAAAAATGATAATATATTAGATTTAAACTTTTAACAAATAATATATTTTATTATTTCTTAATGAAAACTCAAACATTATTATTTTTTCCACATACTTATAATGAGATAGTCACTAAAATTCATGTTTTTACATTTCTCCTATATTATATTACATCATTTTCACAATCATAAAGGCATGTCTAATTTAGATAATTTAGTTATACATACATAAAAATAGATATTTATTGTAGATACTAAATAAATGAAAAAATGCATCACTAAGTCTATTTGAAAGTCAAAGAATTACCTCTGAATCCTGGTAAAAAATGTAGTGAGCTTGATATGTTATGATCACACTGATGCAATCCTATTTACCAAATGGACTGCAAAAATAATATTTTAAAAATATAGGCATAGCTCCGCGTGTTCGATATCGTGGATGTTCCTTACTGGTACAAAAATGTTATAAGTGCACACTGGTTCATAAGTGAGATGCAGCAGTATGAAAATTTAAATTTGTGAGCCAACAAAAATGTGTCATAGGCATGTGCATACATATTCTCATGAGGTTGTGTTTTATAGTACACCAGAGCCAGTGCATGACTATAGCCATTGCATGACTCTATTTTTTGCAATGATTCTTTTCCTTTCTTTTTAAATTGAAAGTTATGTTTACATATTAATAAGTAACATTTTCATTTAATAGAAAAAAAATAATCTTTATGTATGAGGCTGATTTATTTTATATGTCAATCATGTAGTAGAAAAGACGTTAGTTGAGGGAGCAACAAAATGAGTAGGAGCAGGAGAAAATGGAAGACCCATAAAATATGGTCCAACCATGGGAGGCTAGAGAGAGGAAGAACACCTAATTAGTTTCCTATAATACACATTCTAGGTGTCTTACTTAGATTTAAGAGGTCACTGCTACAAACCAACATGGGGCCATGGATTTCATAAATGAAACCGTGAGAAGTTTATACTTTGTTAAACATTGCCCATTCAAATGGTAAAATAAGAGTGAAATTAAAAGGCATTGGTAAGATGAAAGGATATCATATTAGGGTTTTGTGGGTCTTATAAGTCACACACCAAACACCATGAAAACTTACGACCATTCCTTTCACTCCAGTGTCATATCCTACAATTGATGTCCTTCAAACCAACAATGTGATGTATATTTCTTAGGATTGTGACTTTCAGTGACATGTTATTCATTTTTAAAGTGGTTGTAGTGGTATCAGTACATGATGATTTATATTTATTTTGAACTAAACAAGAAGAAACAACATGTGACTAAACCAATAAGTATCTAAATCGAGAATAAATCTTGAATGTTATTTCTAAATTCACTATTTTGTGGTCATTTTCCTATTTGAGAAGGGTTGTGACCTTATCCTTATTATAATTAATAATGTCCACAATTGGAAATAATTAGTTTTCAGTATTGAAAAAAAAATTCCACTACAAAAGAAGGTGTAAAAACTATGTGATCTTACCAATTATATTATAAAATTCCAATAATATGAATAAAAAAGTAATATAATTAGTGAAATAATGAAAACAAAAACATACAACAATAATATAAATGATGAAATAACATAAGTACATATCACTCTCCATTGTCATCACCTTGATTACCTTCCTCGCTTGACATGATAACATTGTTGTTCTAAAAAATATGCTCTGATATAGGGTTTAAAAACATCTAGGTGAAAAAATATCTAGGTTAAAAAGCACTTGGTTTTAGTGTTTTGGGAAAACATAAGGCTCCCTATCTTCATGCCACATCTTTTTAGAGTTCATAGACACCAACCCCCTATTGCGATATTCCTTTACATTATTTTCATAAAAGGTTTCCCACCACTTGCACCTAAAATTAACACATTAGAATGAAGAGAAGTCCACTTAAATGACCTCTTGTACCTTTCCAACGTAACCTAATGTCCCATGCGTCAGGATTTGATCACAGTGGATAGCATGACTATATTGGTCAAACTAAACTTCCACTCCACAATCTTGTGTCATGCATCCATCATCAACATCCTCTATGTGAAAATGATATAAATATTCCCACATAGATGGGAATAAATGCATCTATAAAAAGTGAAAAAATCACAGTTTCACATCTCTAATAACTCAAACATAAATGAAAAATGAAATATATATAAATGTTATAATTAAATGGTGCACCATGAAGTTAAATCTCTACAAAAATAGAATATAAGTATTGAGTTGTTGTACCCAATACCTATTTTTAGAGCATTGTCTTCAGCACGCGGGTAACGACTAGGTGCACCGTATTTATATTTGACTTGATTAGTAGCCCAACTGTTAGGGCGTGTCGTTGGCATATTTTCTTTTAGATTCTGAGGGTAAGGCGCATCTCTACCATTCAACTTTTTTAATTATTTTCTGTCATTGTCCCATTTCCTCCTCTTCTCTTCGTACAATGTGACCCACGGTTGTGTCACTTCCACATTGTAAAGAATGAATTTGTTGATGGCTTCAATTTTTAAATTTGTTTTTGAAATCAAATGAACATATATAAATAGTACATATGAGATCAAAATATGCTTTAATATGAAGTTCAGTCTCAATAGTTACTGTGTAGTATTTTGATAAATGATAAGCTTCCACTTACTCTTTATCGTGCACCTCTTTCCATTCATTCCGAGAAGCTCCGCTTATCTTTTGTCTTCATCCCTTTTCTCATCCGAAATAGCCACACCTGGTGTGTTGTCAATCTTCTTGATGTACTCAATGGCATAATAGAAAGACTAATATGATATCTACCACTCTTCCATAGACCCCTCAGGTTTTTCCCTTCATCAAACTCTCCAAGAAGAACATCCAATGACAAGAAACGACCCCAACTAATTCAACATCATCTACTCAGTGAATTAGAAGATGACCGTGTAAGTCCATTAAAATCATTGGTTGTTCCTTCTCAAACATACAAACAATCTTAGTTATCCCTTGATGCCATGGTGGAATACTAGTCATATGAATATTCTTTGATGTGATCTAACGTACAAATGTAGATAATTTATATATGTCATGTCATAGGTCTTACCGGAAGGAATGGTTCACACACCCTCGCATGAGCTGAGGATAATGAAACTTCACAGTAAATAATACATTATACAAAAATTGATTTTAAAATATCCCATTACATCAAATTAAGAAAAAATTAAAATCATTTCTTTGACATACGTTCTCTTAGAATGTTCAAATGGTGATATGATTTCAACCCTGAAAAATGGTCTTCTGCGGTGAAGCAGCATCATAATGAAGACCCATATAAATAAGGTACCCTCATAGTAATTATAACTTCCATTTCCAAAGAAATATCATCTTTATTTAAAATCCATGGGACATCACCTTCTTTGAAAGACCAAGGGGTACCAACCTCTCCTCTACTTTCTTGTATTGACCAATGTTTCTTTTTAGTTTTTGAAGAAATAATATCTTTACTAACATCCAATGTGTCACTTTATTTCGATGATATGTGCTTCCATAGAGTAGACAAAACATTTTTAAATATGTGCATGGGATCTAGTAAGTGAGAAATCTTAATATGCTCCAAATATGGGAGCTCATAAAAGCTAGATTTCCTTTTCATCCCAATGGTTAATTTTTCCACATAGATGTCGAATAATTATGGATCATTGAACATAGGCTGCCCATTTAAATGAAACATTTATGCAAACTCCTCATCCTTCTCTCTCTCATATGCTCTAAGACATTTATCTGGGGTCATTATTTCATACCTTTGGGTTCTCTTTGGTTTACCATTGGAAGCAAACATTTCTCTTCTGTAAGGGTGTTATTTTGGGAGGCATACCTTGGAGCAGTCGTACATTGGCTTTCGTAGGTGGTTGGACCACATATCCTTCAGAGAAGGTCCATAAAATTTACATCTACGATACCCTTTTGTTACAAGACCTGTGAAATTATTGTATACAGGCCGACACGTTAGTGACCATTGTTACTAAAAAAATCAATAAGAATGTAATTTACCATAGAAAAATCCTAAGCCTGGATAATCATGTATAGTGTAAGAGCATATGCTATCCAACATACAAATCCTCCCTATTACAATGGGTCTTCATACATCATACACATGTATCCCTTCCCATAATTGTTTCAATTCAACTACCAATAGTTCTAAGTAGACATCCATATTATTCACGTGTCTTCTTCTAGGGACCATGAGAGTCAACATAAGATGTTTATTCTTCATGGACAATCATGGGGGGGATATTTTTTTTTATCACTACTTCAGACCAAACTGAATAATTGGTGGTTTGGAGGGAATATGGGTTGACGCCATCCGTGGTTATGTTGAATTGTAGGCTTCGTACTTCATCCTTGAATTTTTCAGGCCATGTATCCTCTATATTCTTCATGGCTTTTGAATACGTTTGGATTCAGATGACTCCTGGCTCAGTTTTGTGTGAGGCATGCAATCCATACAACATATCTAATTCTTTGCAACGAAAGAGTCTTTGAATCCTTAGGATTATAAGCATGTGCCTCAATATCTTATGAGGAGGACCATGTGATTTACCTTTTTTTTTTAACTTTGTATGTGTCGTACACACATTTAAGACATATATTTATTTTCAGATTCTCCAGTATATATAATACAACCATTCAAACGTGCATGATATGATCTGTGCTCAACACCCAACATTTTCAACAAATGCTTTGCTTTTTGCATCTACTCGAAAAGACATTATGACTTGGAGGAACATTATCATTGAATATCCTGCATTTGGTTGAGAATATAATTGTACAATGTCAATATTTAACATTCATAAAATCGACCATTTTTAATTTTCATTGCGTGTCAAAATATAAACAACTTAATCAATCATGGAGGTTAATTTTCTTTTTTCACATTGTACAATAACATTCTTGTGCCCAACTGAGTAGACTTTGCCCTGCCACTAGGTCCAAAGAGAGGGGTGGTGGAAGAAAATTTCAACCTTTCGTATAAGGTATTAGTAATATAAGCATCATCTGCTAGCTTATCGTTTTGGAATTTGCATAACAACATTGCCTCCATGGCAGTTGTATCCATAAGTAATCGTCCATACCAACCTCTATTTTATTGCCTCCATTTTCAACTTGTGATGCAGAACTACTATTGCTATAGTCATTCTTAATTGGTGAATTTGTATGTAGTGGGAATTAAAGAGGTGGTTGATTCAACCATTCTTTGTATGCTTCCTCTCCGAGTCTTTCTCTTAATACAACCTTCTCTCTAATTGACATTATAGTGGGGTGTAACGAAAGATGGTAGGTGGGTCATTCATCATCACTAGAATCCTAATTTCGAAAGATAATCATTAGTACAATATCAGTGATATTAGTAAGCATGCCAATACAATTGGTTAATTGAGATTACATTATACCAAACAATTATTACCATTTTTGTTCTAGGATTACAGTTGGAAGATGCCATTTTCCAATTGGTAGGGTGAAGAGGTTGTCCATTTTCATCTACCAACTGCTTGCGATATGTTTCTCCTTATAAGAGCTTCCAATGTTATTGAAACAGAGTAACATTTTCTACATTGGAACTCGATTCTAAATCAAGATCCTACAAATTTGGATACTTTTTTATTCAAATTGACATGGGTTTAAAAAAATAAAATCAATTAGATAATAAAAATATAAATAAAATCTAAAATTACTAGAGATGGAAAGGGAGAACTACGTGAAGGAATTTTATCAAGAATATGGAACAAATTGGAATTTGAAGAATTGGCCATTTGATATTATTGAAATTTTGTCCTTGCATTTGAGGAAAATTATAAATAAAATTTTTTGTTCATATTTAAAATTAATCTCGAGAACCATATAACCATGATCCAAATTTTAATATAGCTTCAAACCATTTGACTTTAAGTGGAAAATGTACTCTATGGACTACTTTAATTCATGTGAATGAATTCTAAAGGATAATTTGATATTAATATGCCATTTTGTGTAAAATTAGGACTTTAGACAACTTTTAAACCCAACTATTACACTTTTCAGAACAAATCACACTAAGGCATTTAAAAAACTAACAACACTAGGGAGTTCAAATAATACCTACACTAGTTTTTGACATTTCGGAAAAAAATGTTATCATATGATTGTTCTTCTACAAAAATGCACAGATGCATTTAAAAAAAGGTAGCATCACTGTGCACTAGTTTCTGCACTTAAGAAAATGAAAATGAATTCAACATGATCGATTCTTTAAAATAGAAGTTGCATCGCTACATTAAAAAATGTAATCAGACCATTTTGTGTTTTCAAAAAAAAAATGTATGATGTCGGTGCATCGCAAAAATTTGGGGCCTCGACAATGCCTTGCACTTTTTTATAAAGGCACTACTACATTTGACTATTGAACGCACTAATGTGTGGAGAAATTGAAAAAAAAAAGTGTTATTTTTTTTCTTTTTTAAAAATTAAAAAATAATCAGCAATTGATTTTTCAAAATCTAATTTCATAAAGTCTTTTAAATAGTAAAAATTTGTTCACCATTTCAATATTTTAGCTACAATTTTAAGAGAGTCATTTTCAAGAGAGACATGATAGGAGCACTGTGTAGCAACATAATACTTTGGAATAATAGAACTACTTATATGATCATAAGTTGAAAGGTATGGTGATTCACTCAAAAATCTGCATAGTAAAAATTTTAAATTTTATTGTTTATTTTCATAATAAAAAATTACAATTTATTTTAGGGTTTAATTACAAAAACAATACATTGCAAGAGAACATAGGAGCATTGGAGAGTTCACATATTAGATCCTTGAAAGATCAAAATTGAAAGGTAAGGTAATTTCACTCGAAAACCCTGTATAGAAAAAAATAATTTAATCTATTAAATATTTGCAAATTTATGTTAGATTTATTCACAATTTAAAAAAAAATAAAATTTAAACCCATTAAAATAGAAAAATACTATAGATTTTACTAGTAAATTTTTTTACAATTTTCTATCATATTTAAATTTAATTAAAATTTAGAGAAAAAAAAAAATCAATACTTACCTTAAACCCTTGCTTCTTAGTGGAAAATTCGACCTTAAGGTTTAACTTCCTCTACCACTTCAGAATTAGGGTTTTTCAATTTAGGCATTTCAGTTTTAATGGGACTCTGTACTTACTATATGCAGGGTGTTTGATATCTAAAGTAGGGGAATCAATTCTTAAATTAGATCCAAACCACATCATCTCTCTCCATTTTTTATTTTAAATAGCTATATGTTCCATGGTGTGCCCTCTATAATATAACACATTGGTGCTTCCTGTGTAATACAACACACTGGTATATTATAATGCTTTTGACTTGGCCCAGTCTGTTCATCGTTTCTCCTTGTGTAATATAATGCACCGACGCAGCTCTTCGAAATAACATTGTTAAGTCATTACAGTGTGCTTAGCCTTACAAATCGCACTGTCATAATTTAAAAATATTATAAAAATTGATTTTCCATGGTGGTGCTGAACAATTAAATGTCTGCTGCATTTAATGTTATGAATGCACTAGTGTGTTGATTCAGATAAACACATCAGTTACTAGAGAAGTTTTTGGCTAGAAATTATTTGATTTATATGTAAAATATATCTAATGGCTTCTACATTGAATGGTACAGGTTGTATATTGATATACAAAAAAAATATTCATAAGGTCTCATGCAACAAAAATATTAAATGACACAATGATAGAACATAAAAAAAATCAGAGAAGGCAAGTTCTTTATAAATCCTTTACAAAAATAATATGTTTCAACTATATATAAGTCTAACTAATACGTATTGGTTAATGTGTGTCATGTAGATCCACAAAATGAAAAAGTTTGGCAAGGTTATTTCTAATTTATGTGTAGAAGAGCATAAGAACTTGATAGAAAAATTACAGAATGATGAATCACATGAATGAAAAGATACTATTCAATATGAGTTTTTTTTTTTATTTTCATTAACAATATACTTCAGAATATGAGACAACATGTTTCAAAAAATATGTTAATTTATATATTTTTAATTTTCTGTAGGGAGCAACAACAAAAGAAAATATCAATGTCGTTCTATGATAAGAAAAATTATAGAGCATGTAAATGAAGATAAATTGGTCCTTAGGTCATCTGGAGTGGTTCCAGAGGATAATGAAATGGGGAAAATGTTTTACAGAACTATGAGGGATCAAGTGTAACGAACGTATAGATGTACCTTCCACTTATGATACAAAAATAAATCAAATGATTCTAAGAACCAAATTATAACTAAACTACAGGAAGTGTTTCCAGAGAAATGGTTAATGAGATATGTGAGAGTTGCAATAGAAAAAACATACAACAACAAAAAAGAATCATTCAAAAAGTAATATTCTTAATTATATAAATTTTATAGAATTATATGTATATATTACTACAAACCATTCATTTATTATAATAATTTTGTTATTATTTAATTTCATATATTATTATAAAAAACGTTTTATTAATTTTTGTGGGAAGATTATGAAAATCCCAAATGATCAATGCGCTGATACATAAAACATTCTTGTAGGAATATCCAAAAAAGTGTATAAGGAGATGGTAAAAGAAATAGACATAATTTCATCATAGAAGGAGCCCTCTCAATAACAACGTGCTTCAAATGTATGTAATCATAATTTATTTTGTAAAAAAAAAAAAAAAATTACTATTTAAATATTAATTTTTCGAGTATTTATTGTAGAAAAATAAAACGGGGTGGAACTCATTCAAACACTAAAAAGGATGATGCAATGAAGAAAATAATCTTATTTCAAATTTTGGGAATAATTTTAATATTTCCTTTATAAAAACTCAGGAGTTTCATTGTATATTTTAAAGTTATTTTATAGCAACATCCTTAATGTCTCAAATACGGTGCTAACATACAAAGAAGAGTCATTTAGAAGAATGATTTGACAGTGTGCGTTAAATAAGGGTTGTGAGTATATGTTGCATATAAAAAATAATTGACTGGTTATTTGTAAGTTATCTATGTTGCTTACTTCTTTGGAATTTATAATTTAATAGAAAAAATAATTATTTATATAAATATATGAATTATAATGGGGTTAAAAACATGTAGGAAAGAAATTGTGGAACTACGCTAGCAGAAGACTTGTTGCAACAAGGTATGAGAATTGGTTTCAAACCATGTCCATAGTTTATGAGTCACTTATTGTTATGGTACACTGTTATTCTATTTACATTGATGCATATTATTTATTTCAAATTTCATTATTCTCACCAATGTAGATACACTCATTACACTTTATTTTTACTTTTTAATATGGAACAAGATTAAGAAGACGAAAACAATTTATGCAATCAACAAAACATTCCTCAAAATAACCCAAGTCATGTAAATAACTCAATCAATAACAATTGTTCCAAAGGAAAATAATGATCTATTTTGATATCAACGAAGCCTGTTGTATTTTTTGAAATAATTGTTTATGAAAACCAGATATTTTGTTTAATGCAATGGACATAGTGCCCCAATTGAAAGCCAAAGTGGTTACCAATAAAAATATCATTTTGTATGACAAAAAGACTCTTATTGATACATAATAAAATACATTTTAATTTATTCTATTGTGTTATGCAATGTCATTGTGAAATGTTACACCACTCATTAAATATATGGATGATTAATAATTATAATGAAGAGATGTGAAATATGATAATATAACAAATTAATCCAAATATCATATACAATTTTTCTAATCAAATTATAATTTAAATGAATATTGTTATAAGATATTTATTGGTTTTTGATAAATAATAGATTTGAAAAATTACAATAATTGCAATGTCACATGTCGATGTTTCCAAAAAGGAGAAAATCTCATTCAAAAAATCAATGCATCTATAACTTAAAAAATGCACTAGTGCATTATTCTATATAAAACCATCATCACGACATCTATTTGCATGACTAGCGCCTTTTAAGGAAATGACAACATGAGGGCTTATATTTCTTCAAGAACTAGTATTATTTGAGATTAACATCATAGTGCACTGTATTTCTTAATGCACTAGTGATTTCACTAGTAGAAAATGACGAAATTAGTGACAAGGTGACAAAGCACATTAGTCACCACAACTTTTCCAAGTGAAATACTACTAGAAATGAGCAATCCTAAGTGACCCAACTAAAAACGACTAACATAAACGACTAATTTAGTCTCAGGTTGAAATATACAACTAGATAATAAGTAATGCAATTAAAAATGACTAACTTGAGTGACTAATTTAGTTTAGGAACAAAAATACAACTATTTAAAAGTACTACAAGAATACAAATTATCCATTTTAAATGTGTCACTTCAAGACTCTAAACTTACAAGTGATAAAGGATTCGAAGGCCGTAATTTTGTCCTCATGGGATTTGTCTCACTTTAGGACTAAGTCACCCACACTAAAGCTAGTCTTCCCTGTAGAATTTCTATAGAACCATCTCTTGATACG
Source organism: Pinus taeda (assembly GCA_000404065.3). Classification (NCBI taxonomy): domain Eukaryota; kingdom Viridiplantae; phylum Streptophyta; class Pinopsida; order Pinales; family Pinaceae; genus Pinus; species Pinus taeda. The sequence goes on along the minus strand of APFE030814834.1, from coordinate 46,997 downwards.
GTTCTGATGGAGTGAAAAATTATCCTTTTCTTTAAACTTTTCCTCTTGTAACCTGTTTAAAGTGTCCATCCTAGGCTGAACTAAGAGATACAAACTTCCATGGGATTCTTGGGCCAAGTAGAGAGCAAGAAAGTAGATATTCAGTAGGAGGATGACTTCCTTTCCATACACCAATAAGTAATGGGAACTATTCAGGAAGCCCATAAAGCATTCATTAAAGCGGAGTGCCAGTTTTTCTGCACAGAGAAAATGGTATTTTTGATGATACAAATGAGGTTCTTATTTGTCGATTCGATAAGACCATTCCCCTATGGATAATAGTTAGAAGAATGCTTGAAGACAATGTCATTTTAGATTGTAAAATCATAAAGATTTAATGAAAAAAAGTGTGTTGCATTGTCAAAAACAAGTGGCATAGGTATGCCAAACTTGAAAATGATATTCTGCTACAGAAATATAATTACCTTATGATCATTCACTTGTTTCAGTAGAACATAAATATAATTACCTTCTGATCATTCACTTGTTTCAGTAGAACTATCTCTGTCCACTGCATAAAATAATCTGTAGCAGTCAAAATAGAGCGGTGCTGCATTGTTGAATGAGGGAAAATTTCCCCTATGATATCCAAGCCCCACTATTGGAATGGTTCTTCCACTGCAACATGCTACAATGGGGCTACTGACTTCCAATTTCTATCAGTGCACCTTTGATAGATCGAACACTTGTGTGTGTAGGCATGAGCATCGTTGAATAATGTCAGCCACTAGAAATTGTCCCCCATGATCCTGTGTTATGTAATATTACCCACGAAGTTTCCCTCGGTTGATCAGTCGAGGAGATCACATAAAACCTTATCTGAATATTCAGCCTCATGACACCTGACAAATATCCCATTATGGTGATTTCGATATACAATCCCATGCACCAGTTGGTATAATAATTATTTGAGTTAAAGTGCCCTCTTCTGCTGCATATAAAAATGAGAGGGTATGGTGCCATGCTCAAGGTACCAATGCACATCTATGTACCAATATTTTCTATCTGAAGTGGGAGAGGCTCAGTCAACATTGTACATTTCAAATTCTTACTCCCAGCTTGCAAGCTCTTCTTCTTCCTCTTTTGCATTAACCACTTCCACTGCTAACTTACAAATACCATGATCCTTGATGATGTGAACCGGTTTGATGTCAATATCGTATTCATGTAATCCAGTCATCTAATTTTTTCTTCTCTCACCTAGCTCTTGGGTGTGGAACATTAAAGATAATACAATGGTTTTTCAACAAGTAGGGTCTAAAATTCTTTACTGCCTTGTATATTGCATAATCTTGTTTGTCCATAGTGGGATAATTGAGCTCTGGTCCTTTGCAACTATCAGTTTTCACTTCTATCCCATAAGGAAAGTAGCTTTTTTGAGTGAATGGCTATAAAATAGGGATGCTATGAGCCAATCATTCAGGTCATTGATGTAGTTCCCATATGACACACAAATTTGATAGTCTATCATGGTCATACACTCTATGATGGTTTTCATAGATTTCCAACCTATAACAATGAGTTTCATTCTATTTCAAAACCGTGAAGGAAATCAAAGGATTATATTCAAGGCTACTTTGGCATGTTGCACTCACATGCTTATCTGAGTGTTGAGAATCATAATTTTGTCACACTTTGTTTGATCCTCTCCTCCAATTATCACCTCAAAGGAATGCTTCAATTATATCTTTGAGGTGTGAGATATATATCCTTCTACCAATTATCAAAGACATATTTATGCCAATAGGCATTTTCTCTACATGGTTCGGGTGATAATGCAGTATTCACCCAATCAGTTAGAGACCTTCATTTTCATCCTTCTAGCCAACTAAAATTTGATAGGTGGACCAACTAAGAAGCAACGGGTGGAATTGAAAATTTGCGTCGCATTCTCCCCCCAATTCACCGCGTGATCGAGTTCTATCAAGTCTAGAATGTCCCAGTCACATTTTTTGTTTCCAGGTGGGAAATAAAGCAACATAAGGATCTTCTTTGTGCAAAGAATGCTAAAATCAATTGCCCTATTAGATTCAAATGTTCATGGATTTATTCACATATAAGACCCTAACTCATGATCCACTGAGGCATGACACTGTTTTCAATCTCTGTAAAAGCTTCAATTTACCCGACCTCCAGAAAAAAACCTCTTGAAGTTCTCCTGATTTGTTGATCATTTGTAGGTCCCTCTAAGCAAATATCTTGAAGCTCTTTTCCTTTGTTTGTCCTTTGAAGCAAGAATAGTAGACTGCAAGAAAGGTCACATTTCAGTGACCTACTTTCTCCTCTAGGCTCAACAACATCGACGCATTCTTTATTAGCTCCACCATATATGGTCATACATATTTTAACACAGAAATATGGTCTTATAGTCATGGTTATAGTCATTTTCAAGTTGGAAATGCAAAAGAATTCATCACACTAATCTGACAATATCGAGCAAGTAGGAAAAAATCAGTGGTGAAAGAACAATGACAACGAAGGGTTTTGCAATAGACAAATCAACGGCTCCTTTGCCCCCAAAGTAGGATAATCTCAATGATCCAAATGCGATCAAGCATATCCTTGATGAAATTAATTTCGAGTTACTATTCAGTCGAGGGTATTTGGAGAATGTGGCATTGAGTAATGTAAAAATGGTGGTAGGTGTCATCATCATTGACATTACCATGGCGGCTTAACTTTATCCCAAGAAGTTCCTAGAAAATATTTTTTTTCTTATTCGTTGCGTTATATTGTATGTTATGTTCAATGGATTGTTGAAGTAACTTTATAATTTATACAAAGGAGAAGAATGCTATTCTCTTCACAAATCCTCCCCTAGATCATTGTGCAACAAAGGTTTGGCAGTTTCTTCAAAGCTTGCCCATTTTTTTGAGTTTCACATATTATGTATATCTAGTATTGACCCCAAATCTATTACAACCAATTCACCTATCGAGTTTACCAAGAGTGTTACTAAGTGGTTTAATAAAGATGGAGTTTTGGTTGAGACTCTTTTATGGAATGATGTGGATAATCTATTGGATGATTATGGGAATGCATCTCGAAAGGAAAAGTAATCACAAACAAAAATTTGCTAGGTATTAGTATTGACATTTTACTGAGTTCAACATTGCATATTACTACAGGGTTGCGATGGATCATTTCTTTTAAACTCTATAAAAAATAACGTGGTAGAAAAAATATGCAATTCCCAATCTCTGCCTTCATGGATTTGATGTTATATACGATTCCAAAGCTTAATTAGAGAAAATATGTATAGGAGTCTTGGTGTCTTGTGCCGACATTTTGTCAAGTGATGCTCGAGATGGAAACCGGAAATTTCTTAAAATTGGAAATTGTGTAATTATTAGAGGATGGGAAGGAACCTAAAGAAATTCCATAAAATATAAAAGAAAAATAAGGCCTCAGAAATGAAATTTGCACCATTCACATTAATGAATTGGTGTCTATATAAGTTGGGGCTAGATGATGTCCTTCATTTATGTGTTTTAAAACGTCAAAGGAAATGGATAGTTAACATGATGACACTATGTAGTGAATAAAATAACCCAAGATACTCTCTTCACGATGGTGTTTGGTAGCGAAAATAACACTCTCACCATCAAAACTATGTAAGTAAATGCCACATTTGCTAGTGAATGGGTTGAACATTATGGGAAGTTGACATGCCTTAAAATTTGATAATACCTTTTGAAATATTGGAAATTAATTTTTCCAAACCATTCGCACAATGAGAAAGAGGGAGAAAATACAAATACATAATCATTATTGTCAAATAGCTCAGTAAATGAGCAAAATCTAAAATAGCAAAGTTGTGTACCAAACAAAATGTTCTAAGAAATTTATTTATGAAATCATATTCACAAGATTTTGTTTTCTCTTTACCATTATTAGTGATCAAGGAACACATTTTGTTATCAAAAGGATCAAAGTATTGTGGGGGGAGTATTTTATTGATCATAATTTTTTTTAAGCTTATTATAAAAAAACTAATGAAGTGGTTGAGTCATTCAACAAAGCATTGCATAAACAATTAATGAAGTTACATGTAATCAACTAAGATAACTAGGATGATAAATGAAAGTAATAGTACATGTGAATAGATTAGCATACAAAATAGAAATTGGTCATACTCCTTTCAAGCTAGTGTATGGCGAGGGAACAATAGTCTCCTTGCAATTTTATAATATTGTTGTGAAGGTATATTTTGTCCATAGATATAATATCAACAAAGCTAAGAAACAACGAGTTCAATAGATAAAACAATTGAAGGAAGAAGCACATTTCATCATCAGGAAATCAACTTATGATAGTAAAAGGAATGGCACAATTAACATATTAAAAGGAAAGATATAAACCAAGGTCATTTGGTATTTCTATATGACAACAAAATAGAAGGAAATCCTTGAAAGTTAGAAATTGCATGGTTAGGACCATTTTTCATTGAATAAATTAGGGAAATTAGTGTTATTTTAGTGAAATATAGAAAACAAAAGAGACAATATCATCTTGGTTGTGTGAGAAAGTCAAGGGACTTTTCTATGCATGAACTGCATGGATGAGTCATGAGGAGGATGTGGTACACTTCATTAGTTAAGTGGGTGTGCTCGTTAATATATGAGTATTTAAACAGGCACATGGTACACATGGATGAGTCGAAATTTGTGGGTGGCATGCATAGTGAATGCAACAAGCCCATCCATCTGGGGCACAAAGCCAGAAAAAGTCGCAAGGAATTGGAGGCTAATCTAGGCTTTCAAAGGATTCAACATCACCTCCAGATCCTTCACATAGTTAGTTTCAATCATGTTTGAAGATCGGCCAATAAGCTGGTGGATCTTTTGGAAAATCAAGGAGTAATCAACACAGAGAAAAGGGTTACGATGAGATGGCAAGAGGTGCATCAGAGCAGGTTAAAAGTGAACTTTCATAACCAGGTAGATGAAGATAGGATTGTGTTTCGGAGCATAGCCTAGGTGATGGAGTCCAGTTGAATTTGGTGCGTGATGTTGACCGATTTTTCCAATTTCAAGTCTTCAATGAGTGGCAAGCCAATTCCGACATTTGTTACTTGGGTTGGTACTTTTTTAGTGGATCCAGATAATAGCAGATCAGGTGGCTCTGATTCATGGAAGAGAGGCAGGATGGCAGGGGCTTCTTCTTTCTTAGGTTTTGGAGGCAAATACACTGCGAAAGGTTGGAATTCGGGCACTCTCTGCGGCCTCAAAACCATGGGTTTCCTATCTTCGATCGCTTTTCTAGGTTTGTGGTGGTTTCTAGTGATCTGGGGCCTTGCAAGTGGGATATGGTTTTTCAGAATTTGAAGTGATTCCATTCAGCGGGCTACATGTTGCAGTGGGTCCAGCTTGAATACTGCCCTCATCGCACGCTATTGTTGGGTGATGTTGGCCAGTGCAATGGGATCCTCAGCTGTTGGATCAAATGAGATGAATCTACAGCTGGGATCAATCGATCTCGTTGGAGGACCTTGTGGGAAAGCATCACACTTCTCAGTATTGTGAAACTTTCCACAGCCATTGGATCAAGGGAGGAGGTTCAACGTTGGAGATTAAAGATGAGGGAGATGCTAAGGACTTTTAATTTTGGCGGGATGCAAAAAGTTCTAGGCGGGGTACAAAATGTTTTGGTCGCTCTGCAGTTTCGCGGGTTTGTGGGTTTTTTTCAGGCTTGATTTCTGTGTAGATCGGCACTTGTGTTCCTCTTTGGGTCCATTTCCGGCTTAAACTTTGTAATGTTTTGAAGAATTTAGAGGTTTGGTTTGTAGGGGCAGGGGCTTTTGCCTTGGGCCTGTTCCCTGTTGGTATTTAGGTTTCACCGTTGGTCCACAGCTTCCTATGGACTGATGTAAATTATGTATTTTATTAATGAAAAAGAAGGTTCGGCTCTTGCATTAGCAAAAAACAAAAAAAAAACAGAAGAAGAATGCAACAAGCCCATCATATCATAGTTATGTGAAACTCATAGGCTGCATGGTATTGATGCATTTTTGAAGGGTTTGGATTGGTTTTGCAGACCAGAGTGCATGGTAGAGGAATGAACACAACATATCATAGGTACACTGGAAAGGTAAGAGCACACAATGGAAATTTGGCTTAGTACATATCAAAAGAGAATGACCATGTGCACACATTTGCAAGATGTTAGATAGGGAATCCCACAAAAAATTTGGTTCCTCATTAAGAGGCATGACAAAATGGGTTGATCTCAGTTTGAACAAAGAGACATTACCAATAATAAATAAGAGGGTTTGCACCTATAAATATGCCACATGATGAGTTGGAGAAGGGGAGAAAACCACAAGCAACAAACAACTAAGAGCAAGTCACAAGGAGTAATTGAACAAGAGCAAAGGAAAGACATAACATGACAGATTATTTCCTTCCACATTCCCCACTCCTCCTATTGGCTTTACTTTTAACCTCATAGTGCAATTGCTAGTTTATATCCTAGTTAGATTTATGTTTTCCCTCATTTTTCTCATTTCCTTTTGTTATATGCATGTGTGGAGATGTGAATACCTTCGTTATATTTTCTAGGAGGATCAAGAAATTGTAGATGAGCAAGGAGGCCTAACCTTTTGATTTGTTTGCATATTATTTAATCTGTTTTGGCATATTCTAACATCATTTCTCATCATTGATGTCACATAATCATGGTCTCTTGTGCTCCTGAGAGGTTAATCATTCTTCATTGTATTACATTAACTTGAACACTAAACACAATAAACAATATCCTTCAAATGCATGAACATTAAACAATATCGACAATATACTCCATCCAAGGGCAACTTTGATTTTCTTGATAAATATTAAAAATACTTTTAATTTGAAAACATAAACTAAATTGATTTTTGATTAATTAAATATTTTCCATTTTATAATATAAAAAAATGGATTAATCATTGAAAATCCAAATATTCCTAAAAAACAATGAAAAATTAAATTCCCTCCAAACAACTTTAGCTAAACCCAACCCCCAAAAAAAAAAATAAAATAAATAAAATAATTATAAATATAAATTGTGATTAAATATTGAAAATCTAATATTCTAAAATAAAATAAAATGGAAATTTGATTAATTATTGAAAATCCAAAATATTCTAAAAAAAATAAAATGAAAATTAAATTTTTAGCAAACAAGTTTAAACTAAACCTAACCCCCCAAAATTTTTTTTTTATAATATCTTTTTTTATATTAATTATTGAAAATCTAAATATTCTTAAAGAAAAAAAATGAAAATTAAATTCTAGCCCAACAATTTCTAGCTAAGCCCAACCCAAAACAAATAATTTGTTTTTAACATTTTCCTTAAAATGTTAAGGAAATATCGGTGCACTTAACAGAGGTTTAAGATTGCAAGAGGGGCTTATAAAAACCCCTTTTTCATGTTTAGCTCTTTTGGGACAAGTTGGAGGAGGAAGAACTTTGCCTCAGGCACGCTACAGTGGACACAATATGCTAGGTATCAACCTCAAAAATATTGAGAATTGTGTTTGAGAATGTGTTTCTAGTTTTGGGTTTACTCTGAAGTCCGACGTTAGAGAAAATATCGTGTGGAAAAAAAACAAAGGGGAGGAATACTGCGGCATCGAAAAAGGAGAATAGTTATTTGCTCTACACAACATTACTCAGAAACCACATGTTACCCATATAGTTGTAACAAAAGAAGAAGAAATATAATAGTAGGCCCAAATATATTAAGAAGCGAGGCTATTCAGAGCAAGCTTGGAGGAATATTTTACATATATAGAAATTTCCACAATGCCCTGGCCAAGTAGCTTTCTTGGTAGAGGTAAAGCAGACTACGAAAGTAGATTCCACATTTTTATGCAATTCCAAAAATGATAATGAATTTATGGCCTAGCACTCCAGAAAAAAACTTCCGAGACATAGATTTCTCTCTTTATATCAAATGCTTCTTTTAACTACAAAAAGGTCAAGAACACTATAGCGAATTGGATCTTAATTTTTTAGCATAAAATGGATTTTCTGAGTTAGTATGAGAGCTACTACACCAATACATCCAGTCATATAGATAATGTTTACACAAATGTTGTCTCAGGCAAACTTATTCTTCTACAACAAATGTCAAAGAAATGGGAAAGCTTTTGGCGACGCTCAATTATTCGATTGCATAATGAAATATATAATTAATTGTGAAAGAAAGACATGTCTTTCTTTGAAATGAGAGGCCTTTGTCCTTCCCAATGATAACATTCTAGCCGAGTAATAATATCTTCACTGTTAAAAGCCTAGAAAATCTATGCCTCTTTCTCCCCTCCCTTTAGGGCTCGCTTGCTTGCCTTAACTTCTTGCGTGTACCCTTTCCTTTTTTCATGGTGTTGAATGGCTTTCACGCTTTGCCCAACATGGAAAAACAATAAATACCTTTTCCTAAATGGATTGCTTTGCCCATGCCATGTAAGTGAAGGTTATTACATATCTTCTGGGATACCGAGCCAGCTTGGAGATCAAGATTGAGTTCCCAAATCCGATGAACCCAAAATACTCCCTCCACTTGTGCACTAATCAATGACAATGGCCCTAATCAATTAGTTGTCCTAGAGTTTATACCTGTTTTGGAGGCATACTGCGTCTGTGCGGACATAAGCTTTAGGCTCAAGCAGGGAGCAAGAGTTTTCATGCATACATCCATCTCTTTGACTCTCTTAAATCCAACTCGTTGTTATATCTCTGTTCTCTACTCTCTCTTAAGCCAAAGCAAGGAGGCGCAACTGAGAGAGTTGGAATAGTTGCAATGATGCAAATAAGTCACTGACCGGTGGTAGATAAGGAAAGGATTACTGGAGGAAGAGGTCTCTAAGAACATATTGGAACAATATCCATGCAATTAATAGCTTAACACTGATTGGAACAATAGAACTAAGCCTTGCTGCTCCTACTGGAGCTTTGTTGAAACGTAAAGGTATTTTAATTTTTCTACGACTTTAAATTTCTGTGCATTTTCAGAAGATTAAATAGTAAAAATATAGTTTAGCTCATAATTCTTCAATGGATCACTTGTAAATGATATAGGAAAATTCATGGCCCACAAATTTCTTCATGAAAATGGCATCTAGAGTGTCATGAAAATTGAAAGTGTAAATCCCAAAGTCTCCACTTAAAGCTGGATTACCTAAAGTAGGTGCAGATGAAGTAGCTTTATGAATTTTTTGAAAATATAATACATATTCTTCCATTCATTCAAATTATTTTCCCTCCTTCAAAAGTGAATAAATCGGCTGCGCACTACTGCTGACGTCACGTATGAATCTGTTCACAAAATTGATTTTTTCAAAGAAATATTGAAGTCTGTTTTTGTTCGCATGCAACTAGAAATCCTTAACCTCCCTTTCTCTCTTTGGATCAATTCACATACCATCCTTGGAGAGATAAATCTGATCTTATTGCTTTCCATGACCCAAAGATTATTTTCCTTAGCTTCAACGAAATATCAAATTGTTGACATCTATTAAATATCTATCTGAAATGCTTAAAGTGATTATCTCTATTATTTGAAAAAAATCTAATAATTCAGTTAAATGTATAATGTTGTAGGGTAATTTTTCCCTGGGGTTTTCTATAGCAATTAGTTTTCTTTCTCTACTATAGTAGCTAAATTTAATACAATCATTAATCTTTCTTTTCCTATTTCAGTGATATAGAAAATAAGGTGGCATTCACTAGTTCGACTCCTTTGCAAAAACAATAATACAATCATCTTGAGAGAACACTATATTGTTCAACAACATACAAACACATCAATGTAATGTTATCAACACGTAATCAAATTCAACAACTATAGTTCTACAACAGATAAAAACTACGAACCCACGAACAACTACATGTTTGAATTCCATAAAATCAACTGTCCTAATGTGAGATCACAAACTTTAAGTGAGTTATGTTCATTATAAGGTTTTGGAACTTATTCTACTTATGGTATCATTTTTGAGCCTACTACAGTATCGACCTCCTGCTTGATGTCAGGCCTAAGCCGCCACTTTATCTTCTCCTTCTATCAAACTTCAAATCTTCTATTGTACGGTTCAAACATCAGGGCAAGCACTGAGTCACCGAAGGGTAACCTGCTAGCCTATTCAAGTGCATTTTCTCCTAGACCAATTTTAGACAACCTCATGGGTTCTCATCCAACCATATATCTACATTTCAAACTACAGAACTCGAGCTTTCAAGCCACATAATTCTCACTTCAAGCTCGAGCTCCATGCGATTAATCCAAAAAAATCCAATTTCAAGCCACAAATCCATGAGTCTAAGCGAAAGAACTCAACTTCAAGCAAGAGATCATGAGTTTAAGCCACAGAACCCAACATTTAGATCAATCTCTCATTAAATTCATTTTTTAGTTTGATTCAGAGAGGAGATTTATTGCAGAGCTTCTAGTTCTTAAAGGATATTAAAAACTAAATGTAAATATTTCCATATAACAAAACTATACCTTGGGAATTGTATACCTGCTAGTTTTTTCAATAATTAACATCCCAGGATATAGATATGTGCTATCGAAATCTTGATATTTTTGGTTACATGGCATGGTCATGTTGTGAATTGAAGCAATATTGTATTTTTAGTACTTAATACCATATTTGGAAATATGAGCATCATAGTTACATCTATGCAACAATTCCAGACCTCTTAGAATGTAGAGTATGGGAAGAAGGTAGAATCTATAAACTGAAAAGTAGATTTCATATGTGAAAGCTATACAAAAATTATTCTTCTTGAAGGTTTTATGATTGTAGAATCGATGCCTAAAGTGATTAATGGATAGTCTGCATCACTAGTTCAATACCCAATTTTATTTCTCTATGGCTGTCATTGGTCTAAAATTCATAAGCAGTCAACATGGATGATGCCTAATATGCACCCGCTTATATTCGAGCCTCGAGATTAAAATGCAAATAGAAAAGAGACAATCGGCTCCTAAGTAGTCATTGTAGATATTCCCACCTGCATTTAGTTTCAAATTCAACCATTAGAATGTCTTTGTTTCAATTTGTAGTTTTTCCTAGGTTCGTGTATCTTATGGGGTTTCTTTCAAACTCTCTTGCTTTTTCAATCCTTGCTCTATAATCTATTATGATGTGTTGCAGAGACCATGTTGTTTTTCTTCTCTCAGCTATAGAATCCTTTCATGCGGGACAATTTTGATAATGCCTCTCTCCATGTGTACTGCAATGATAAAAAATATTAAGTGGCCAATGAAAACCTCCGAAGCCACAATCAGAACGTAGGTTCCTGATATATGTTGGCTACATTTCAGATCAGAGATTTTCTAGTTCAAAGCTAACTCCAAAGGTTAAAAAAAAATCGTCGTTATCATCCCCTTCTATGATCCTGGCCAAACATTCAAATATTGTAACTCTCTTATTAGCTAGCAATCAATTGACTGAATTTATTTAATTTTATTTTCCCAACTTTCTCTTTATATAAGGAAAATCTAGGTTCGGAAAATCTCATGCTTTATACTTGCTCATCAATGGTAGATAACTTATACTCCAAGTATCATGTGTAAATCTGTGAAAGCATTAGACCTAATATGTATTTGTTTGAGATAAGAAACGCATGACACTAGCATACCCAAGATATCATGTAATCAATCAAGCATAAGTGACACACTGTTCATATTAAGGTGCATTTTCTGAATAATTTGTAATAATGGCCAGGAAGAAAATAGGTAAAGGCCTTAGGAGAATGCCCTTGGGTCTTGGAAGCCGTATCTATTTCAGGATGAGCAACATGTATGACGCTGGAATACCCAAGAGAGTATGTAGTGAACCGAGCATGAGTGATAAAAAATTTACATTAAAATATTTTTTCTCAATAACCTGCCAAACGGTTAGGAAATAAATTGACAAAGACCGCAAGAGCATGTCCTTGGTTGTTGGAATGTAAAATATTGGTCATGATTTGCATGCCCATGTAACATCAAGTGGCATAATTGATGTCAATCGACATGATATGCATTAATCATGGTTATTTGGGAAAACCACAATCAAATCATATTCAAATGGAAGCTATATTGGTTTGACATTATATGAGTCATTAAAACTAGGTAAAAAGTGAATAATGTAAAATAGTTTTCTCATTAGTCTGAAGACATTCTTATTTTGCGGTCTCATAGAACATTTGGCTCTAGCGAACTAAAGGTCATAAATTCACTTATATGGATGGCCACAGGAATAACCACAATTCATAGATAATACATGCTCATCAAGGAAATCATAATTAATAATTATACAAGTGTTATGATAGAAGTCTTATTAGATTTGAGATGAAAAAATTAGTTCCTTTTGTATGTTGACTTTGGAAATTTGAATGGTGAAGAGTGGTAAAGAAATTCCTTCTTACTCTTGTTTTTTTCGAACACAAGTACATTTTCGAGTTTTTCTTGATCATATAGTCTGAGAATCTTTTCATAAAATGAGAATGTGAGTAGTCAACCAATACACAATGTAGTTTGCTTTGTTCTGATAGTGCAAAAGAAGAAAGCTTTGTCCCACCTGATAACCATTATCCAAAATCAAGGGGCTCATAATGCATATGATAATATGATAACTGCATTGGATATTATTGAGCAATATGTTCATTGCATAGGATTTTTAACAATACATGATCATCACAATCAGATGAAGTCCAACCTATTTTTAGACATTGCTAAAAATGTATGTGGGAAAATTGTTGATAATAGGCATGAGAGTAAGTTGAAAGCATTAAGTCCTTATGATGGTTATCATGGCATTTTACTTGTAGATTACTTGCATGTATGTAGGAGGAAAATAAAATAACCATATTTGTATTTATCTTCCCACCTGACAAAGGAAATGTTGGCACTGCAACCTACCTCAATGTATTCTCTTCAATTTTCAGTGTATTATAGGAACTAAAGACAGATGGATAAAATGTAGAATGTTTTCCAAATACTTCTAAAGCACTGGTTCAAGACATAATTCATGCCAAATATGTTAAGTTCAACATCCCAAATCTTAATATTTCTTACAAAATGAATGTGAGAGAGTACCAACAACTAACATCTTATCCTAAGGATTTGGAAGAAGATTCGGGCAAGCCTCCAAGGAACCTTCATTCCGATGGGGAGAACCTGCTTGTATATGTAAAACAATTCTAAAATGTTTTCATTGGAGTGTAACCAACTTTCATATATCAAGAAAATAAAATGAGGCTTATTTTCACAAAGTCAAGAAGTCCACACCATGGATTTGTTGGTTACTACTCATTTTGGATAAAATATTTAAGGCTGATGTCTTCCATTTTGAAACTCATGGATCCTTGGAATTTATAACTGGCAAGCAAGTTGGTATGATTGATGATTGTTACCAAGAAAATTTTGTTACCTGTATGGATTTGAAGAGAGTTCTTTGTCATTTTTCTTGTGCACTATATTCAGAATATAAAAGGACTTTGGTGGTGGGGTCTTTTTAGTTTCCGCTATAGTGGTGGGTGATATTATTTACAAAGATCCAACTTACTATTTGTTCTAGGTGATGCCTGTCTACCTAATTC
>APFE030814834.1:2295-29891 GCA_000404065.3 Pinus taeda | reverse complement strand
ATGTTATATTAATTTTCTTGCTGTGGATCAAAATTTAGGTAAAAAAATGTGAGATATTACTTCAAATTATTACTTGTCTATAGATGGATTTGAACAATGGATTCCTTTGAGTACTTATAAAAGATGGTGGAGTGAGAAGGGCTCAAATAGATATTGTAATAAAGTTGAGACATATACTTATGCCTTTGGATTAGCAGGTAATTTAGCAGATGACTTGTCTCATGATCCATTTCCCTAACGGTTAACAGTGGTATTAGTGTGTCTCATTGCGATGTTACACATTATTTTAGCAAGAGCTTGATTAATAATGATATTATACCCCAATTTTATCCAATTTCTGGTATCTTGTCAAGTTATAGCTTTGTTTAAGAGTTTTCATGTTCTAATTCTATGGCCTTACTTGTTGGTACTGAATAAGATGGAATTTATCAAAAAGAAGATTCATCAAACCATGGTATTAGTAAAGGCTTATTTGAAGAGACAATAAATCCAAAAACAAGAACACGCCATCTAAATGAAAACTCCAATAGGGATTCCCCCATGCATTTAAATATTATGGAAACTCTTTTCATGCATGTCAACATCCAAGATCATTTAGACATAGGAACTAAATGTGAAATAAAATAAAACTTGTTTGTATTCTATATGAAATGGCTATTTTGGCTTTGAATGGATATGGTTATCCAATGATTATTTTTCAAAAGGACCTTTTTGAGCAGGCCTTAAGTATGTTCATTACAACATAAATGATTTGTCTTATTCATGCTAAACATATCAAACTAAGCCTAAGAGAGATGTACAATATTTTCCATTTAAATCTGAACAAACTTTATCTTCAATCATTTGGACACTCCCAAATAGATCAATTCCTCTTAAGATCCCTCAACATGGTACTATGTGGAGAACTAGTGCAAGCTAAGTAGTGATGCTTAAAGGCCATATTTGTCTCCAATTTAGGGTTTGTGGGGAACTTTACCCTTAGTGCATTGGAAAATTGAAAGAAGAAACACAATATAAAATTTATAAATTACATCTTTGAGAATTCTCTCTTCTAACATTTCCAATTCACAAACTCAACTTCACAATCCAAAATTAGTAACTAAACTATAGCCAATTCTTGAGTTCATTAATAAACATGTAACATGTAACTATTGCATGAAACAAGGCCATGATGTGACTACAACAATAGTAATGAGAACTAAGTGTACACATATATTCCATGATTATGGTCAACTTCAAAAGTTGATCACGCTTATGGATCACTGAAACATGGATTCATATATATGGAAATACACAATCCACTTTGAGATAATGACATCAAATTTTCAAGAAACATGACATCCTCAATAGATCCTTCATTTCCATCAACAATGTGGCTAACACCATTTCTGATTACATGTGGACATACATGTTCTAACATTTTGTTACTTCAATGACATAAACTTTCCTTGCACTAGCTTGTGCATACTAGATTGCCAAATTACCACTTCCTATGCCTACATCCAAAATAGTCTTGCCTTTAATAAGAATACACTATCATGTGTCACATTTGGGAAAAGAGTTGTAGGGAATCAAGAATTCCCTCGCTACCCATGTATTTCCTTGTACCAAATCACTAACATTCGTGCATGGCCTTTACTAAATAACCTATATTTTCTCTCTTTAGCATCTCATAATTATAATGAATGATTCCCTCAAGATATTGTTTAAAAACAAAATTTTCCTCATCAGAAGGTGTATCATCTCGAGGAGAAATTTTCTCATCAACAGACCATTTTGAGGGAATTCATAAAGAGGATGACAGAACAAATTTCAAAGAGATAGTTAAATATGGCTTCGTATTTCCCTGTTTTTTTAGGTGAGGTGGGTAATGAGGCACTAATGGAACCAATATCAAAGGAAGAATTGCATAGAATTTTGCAATATTTCCAAAAGGATAACAACCCTTAACAACTTAGCACAACAACATAATTTTTCCATGGGTTATATGAATTCTTTCAAATAGAGTAACTAAGAATTATTGACAAATTCAAATAAACGCACATGATTTAGGAGATTTCAATTCAACATTTTAGGCTTTTGTCCCAAAAAATAAGACAAGAATGAAACTGTTGATGATTTCAATTGCATCTACAAAATAATTGCAAAAATATCTTTTGTAGGGTCAAAAGCCACTAAGTTTATTCCATGTCATTAGAACAATTTGGCATCCTTCCTAGGAAACAAATCCATTACAGAATAGGAGTAGCCCAAAAAGGAATTGATAACGCCAAACCAAGAAATTACAAGAAATGTTAGTGAGTTTGTCTTTTCAAGGCATATGATAGAGCAAACTATATTTATTTACGGCTACTCATTCATATATGGTTCAATGTGCAATTGGTTAACTAGATAATGAATTTTCTTTCCTCGATACCTTTGCAATTCTAATTAATAGATCAACCTATTCTTCTATCATGCCTACAAGAGACCATGGGTAGGTATGCCTAGTGGCTCATCTGATATTTTTTACTATAGAGTAGGTGGTCTCAACAAAGCTATAACATTGTCAAAAATAATTATAAGGTTGACTACTACAAAAATTGGAAGAGCCCTTAACCTGACATATTTACTCTTTGTTGATTATGTTTTTATTTTTGGTGACAGGACCAAGACAGATAGAGTTAATATGAATGACCCTATCCTTGAAGAACCAAAATTCCTACCTTAAAAACTGCCAATGACTAAGGAGCTGTAAGAATCAACAGCATCTTTGATTTGAACATAAATAGTCTTATTATCCCCTCGTATTTCCCTAATTGCAATGACTAATAGATGCTCCTCACAAATTATTTTTCTCATTCTATATATTAGTAAAATTTTCAAAATGTATCCCTACATTTGAAGATTGGGAAGAAACATAATATTGATATCATTTAAATTATCCATATATCTTGGAGCCCAAAAGTCCATTTTCTTTCGGTAAGCTTTATCTGTAACCTTAAAAGCAACCCTATTATAAATTGAAGGACCATTATATCCTCTTGAGCCTTTACAAAGTATGATGGAATGAAACTGGGTGAGGAGTAGATGTAGGTTTACCATGTTAGAACCTTGGTTCATTAAGAAGATGATCTTGGTTTGAAGATATCCACCATACAAACTAGGACAACCCATGCTTATCATTTCCATCTCCCTTTCATCATCATGATTAACATTCTAAGAACCTATAACCCATGGAGACCCATGGAAGTCATTGAATGCAATTTATTAGAATACATGTCATGCCGACATTTTTTTATATTTAGTCTCTACATCTAATGTGGCCATTTCTTATTATGAGATTTACCACATCGAAAGATTGCATTATTCACATCATTTTGAAGAAGTATACAAGGGTAAACCTAATTTTTTTCACATTTACAACTTCCCTCACATTTGTGGGTTCATGAAGCTCGAGCACTTTCATAACAAAAATAGGCAATGTCAAGAAGCAAAAATGGTCCACTCTCTTTTCATATGTTGATATTAGAATGAAGTTTTATTAGTGGCATTGTTTGTCTGATTGTTTTGGTTAGAAAAGGGTTTTCTCTTGGTTTATGTGAATTTCAATTTATCATATGTAGCATGTTGAGAAATGAGAAAGAATAATGTGTGACGTTTGCCTTATAGAAAATGATGCTCAATGAAAGGATACAAAGTTTAACCAAGCTACAGTTCACTTTGGTAAATGTGGAGGAACATCTTAAAAATTTGCCTAAGAATACACCATATATATAGTTTGGATATAAGTAATATATGGAGTTTTCTTTTGGAGATATTTTTTTTTTCTACCCAAGATATCAAAGCATGAAAAGTATTGATATTGTAGAAATTTTTTGAGGACCTCATTGAGGTCGATTTTTCTGATATCCTACTTGATTGATATCTTGTCATATCTTAAGAAGTGTTTAAATATGAATTAATACCTACCAATGTGATTTCTTCCAAAAATGTTTTCAAATAATCAAAATATGGATCACGAAAGCTTGAATTTGAATATGAATTAATATGTTCCTAAAAAAATCAGATTCAAATTTTATAGATATAAAAGATAAAGACAAATTTCAATGGCATCATTTGATTGTTACTTGACTCTGTTTTGGGAAGGTTACAGGAAATGTGATTGGGAAAAGGATGGGGATACGATGCAAACAATGTCTTGGATATGATTCATTTAATGTTAAATTTCCTTCAGGCACCTGAACCATCGACTTTGGAAATGTTTTTATTATCGATTCCTATGGTTCCTAATGTTGTGATTCTTTCACCTCATGGTTACTTTGGGCAAGGAAAATTTTTTAGGAAATCCAAATAAGACATTGGTGGATAGGTACACAATTTTTTTATAATTGCAATGTCCATTCCATGATATCCTCTCTTTATTGTTTGATTGTATTTTGAATGTTTCTTTTGATTTTGTTTTGTATTTTAAATATGGAATTGAAAATACTTGGTATCATGTCCATTTAAGCAAGAGCCAAAGGTTGAAGATAAAATTAGTATTACACAATATTGATTGGAATCCTTATAGCCATTTTGTGTTAACCAATTTTCATGGCTATCAAAAAAGTTTACTTTCATGTTTTTATTTAAGCAAATGTTGTTTATATACTTGACCAAGTTCATGCATTAGAAAATGAAATGTTGTTGCGAATAAAACAACAAGGATTAAACATCACACCTTAGATTATTTGTTTCCACGAGTTATCTATGCTTGATATTTTTAGCATGTAACTTAGTTGACATGATTGTGCCTAATCTTTCCTCGAAGGTTGAATGCTAAGTTACTAAGGTTTTATTTTCTATAGTGAAATTTTATTTTCTTTGTTTATATAAGTCATCTAGCCACATTATAGTGGCCACTATCGCCCAAATGAAGAAAAAGTGTTCAAGTTTCTTTTTTGTATGGGGAAAAATGGCTTTAACATCATTGATGTGTAGATATATGTCCTATAAACTCTTTATAGTCTAATTTATTTTATATTCTAGTGTTCATTGTCTTTCATGTCTTACACTCTACATTGTATCTTCTTCTTTTTTTAGAAAAAGAACTCAATATTGATGCTAAGACGCAGAAATCGAAGAAAGATAAGAGAAATAAAACTTAAGAAACAAATAGAAAAAGAGAGAGAGAGAGAAGAGAACTGGTTGAATGATACCCTTAGAGCCAATATCCCGCATAAGACACACACATAGAAACTGATGGTTAAGTCTTTAGAATTGAATTTACCTGCAATGCGTTGGCAACACAATGATAATGTTTTGAAGTGATGAACATCATTTCATGTGTAAATTGTAGTCCAAACAATATTAAGTTCGAAATTGATGTTGTAATACTTTAACATTTCATATAATACAATTTATATTATTGAAATTATTTATAGTTTCACTTGATATTATTTAGTATTATAATTAACATATGCAACTTCACGTTTTCATATTAGATGAACATGTACATTGTATGAAAATTTTAAAATTTAGTCACAAAATCATACTAATTAATTTATGTTGATTACCAATGAACACATAAAATCAATCTAAAACTACTAAATTAGTAGTTTATATTGATTAATGATGAACACAAATAAAATGAATATATGACTAAATTAGTCATTTATAATGATTATTCATTAAAGTAAATGAAAGGAATATAAACTACTAAATTAGTCATTTATATAATAAATATGAAACTACCAAAAAGATAAATGGCTATGGCAAATGATAAATTCATCATTACAAAGAGAAACTAAATTTTGCATATATATGACTATTAGTAGCTAATTTACAGTGTCTTATAACACGACCAAATTTAGTCATATTTATTTGGTCATCAATTGGTTTCAAACGATAATTAAAATTTGCATATATATGACTATTAGTAGCTAATTTACCGTATCTTATAGCATGACTAATATTTCCATCATTAATTGGTTTTCTCAGGTGATCACATAGTAATATATTTTGTTGTATATTTGATCATTAATTGTGGAAATTAATGACCAAATTTATGACTAAATATACTACTAGACAATAGGATTGAGACAATCAATTAAAAATATGCTAAAAAATGACTAAAAGTTCGTCACGGTATAAGATATTGCAAATTAGCTACTATTGGTCACTGACTGAAAAATGGTCATTTATATGCAAGTTTTAGTCATTTTTTTAGTAATTAATTAGCCATTTTGTATTAGTGAGTTTCATAGAACTAACACCTCAATGCTACAAAATATTATTTTCATCCCGATGCATTATGAAAACTAACAACACTAGTATATTTGTATAAAAAAGTTGTACTTGTGCATTTGTACAAATGATACACATCAGTGCTACATGTTTAAGTAAAGACATCGGTAAAACAATTATTGTTTGCGTGCATGAGTGCTGTTCCTTACAACAATGCCCTAGGGCCTATATATATATAGTAGCACTAGTGTAGTATATATTACGCATCGGTGTTCTTTGTATTCAATGCCTTAATACATTTATTTATGTATTCTACCCAGTGCTTTTATACAAGTATTGCATAGTTGCTACTTGTTCCATGAAGTGCATTGTAAAAAAACCACTTGCTAAAACCTTCAGCCACCCAATTTTTTTTAGTCTGTGATAAAGCTATGTTAAAACCTCCACTATTGCAACCAAATGTTTTTTGACAAATTTTCCCAATTTTATAACACAAAAAATATTCGTTATAACCTCCACTAAAAGGTCTTTTCCTTGTAGTTTTTTGACCTTGTATTAACAAAACAATTGATAAATGCATGAATATT
Organism: Pinus taeda; assembly: GCA_000404065.3. Lineage (NCBI taxonomy): Eukaryota > Viridiplantae > Streptophyta > Pinopsida > Pinales > Pinaceae > Pinus > Pinus taeda. Next base: position 23,097 of record APFE030814834.1, on the reverse strand, counting down.
GTGTGTCCATAGGGGTTTATCAAAATATTTCTCAAACTCTAGCATATTTTGACCTCTTTTTCCATTTCCATTAATTGATTTGGCATATTTTATGACAATGTTCTCAGCTGATAATAGGGAGATATTTTAGGTCTATTGTTCCCTCTTGTAGCAAATATCAACCTTCAACCACTTGTGATCATTTAGGGAAGCTTGACCTACTAGAGCAACCTATCTAGATGAGTTAGAGACATCACCAAAAATCAAGCCCTGATTTAGGGATGTTTGAGGTAAATTAGCCTTCTTTCCAAGGAGGATTTTTCCCACACTTTCTATAAGTAGAAATCGAATCTAGAACTCAAGAGTTAGTTGTTTTATTTTATCATTTCTCTTGCTTTTCAAAATGCAAATTTATGAACTCGTGTCATTCTTTTCATCAATTTAATGAATAAGCATATGATACTCATCTAACTAGTGTGATTACTTGAAGGAATTTGAACACCTTTAGGAGGGCCCACCCACAAGATCTCTAGGGATGAATATTTCACCGTACAAAATCATGATGTCCTTTTAATTTTAAATATGAAATTCCTTGCAAAAGTTTCCTATAACACTCTCGTGTTTCATGTAAGTATGTTCCCATTTGTTAAAAATGTGCAACAAGAAATGTTAAATTTAGAATGTGCTAAAAATAGACCTGCTAAAAGTAGCATGTCTAAAAATAGTAGCTTGGCCAGCGAGGTCATTGGCCACATTGGGTGAGAGGTGAAACTACTAAAAATAGAAAGTTCTAAAAATAGCATTTATGGGTCCCTTCCTATTTATAGTAGTCCCTAGTCTATCTATAGGAAGTAAAATTAATCTTGATCTTAACAGTTGTTGGAAATATTAATTAATTAATTAATTCACTTGAGTTAATTAGTTAAGAAAAATTGAGTTTGAAATCTTTGTGAAAACGCAAATGAGTTGTCCCACAGATTGAGGAATTTATCCTTAATTTCCTCCATTGATTGAGGGAATAAGTATGAGTTCTATAATGAGAGAATTAGTTGACTTAGTTCTAACTGGTCAAGTCCAGTTAGATTATTTTAACAAGTTGTTAAAATAATAAAATATAGTTTGTTAATGCTTGCGTGCATGTGACAACTATTATATTAGATAACTGAGGATTCACTCATGGATAACTATTGCATGTCTGTTCTGTCAGAGACCCAGTTGAGATCAGATGTGGGACAATGTACTATCATTTGGATGAATATTGTTTCCTATATAGGAAGCTCATCCATGATGAGGATTTATCTCCTTCAGGTTTGTGCAGTTATTCTAGAGGTTAGTGTTGTGTATGAGGTAAGAATCGCATAGGTTCCAGCTAGAGGACCCAGGAAAGACTATGCATAGAAATAGTAGGCTTGGAGGAGGGTAGAGGGGAAGGTTTGTGAGAAGACTTTGACTATCTATGAGTAGCAGAGGGATTGTACTGAGAGCTGGATAGCTTCGGAGCTAAGGCTTTGTGTAATCTGGACTATATTTCCACTTGGTTGATAATACAGAGATGGGGTTTTAGGCAAGTGCTTTCCTCGGGAAAATTCTTCTGTGTTATATGTGATTGATTTCTTCTTATCAGTTATATGTGTTCTTATTGATGTTGCTCATGGTTGATTAAGCTTCCGCTAAATTGTTTGTAGAAGTAGATCAAGTGTTTTGCTTTAGTACATTGCATTACCATGTTGATCTACAGGTGAGAAAATTTCTACATGGTATTAGAGCTAGCTGATTTGCAGAAAAATTCTACAAAATTCTACATGGTATCAGAGCACTGGTGATCAAGGAAAGAACGATATAATGAGAGGAGATTTCAAATTTTTGAGTATTGGGTTGAGTTTGCAGAGCAGATCTGAGAATTTTTGTACAAAATTTTCAGATATAAAGAGAAGATTTGGATTTCTTGCAGAAAAATACCCAAAAAAAAAAAATCAGCTGAATTGGAGTTCAGATGAGGGAGATATCGCTAATTTAAAATCAACTATTTTTCTAGAAAATTTTGTGACGATGGGAAAGTGGAAATAGATTGGTGTGCTAGCCAAGAATTTGTATGCACTTGAGTTATAAGATACATGCAAAGCCTTCAGGAGCAAGGCCAAGGATAGATACTTTGTGGTTGAGAGGGAGAGTAAATTACTTCTCAACATGCAGAACCAAAAGAAGTCTCAGACAATTGTGGAGGAGCCATGATTGGTGCAGTAGCTTCAGGAGGTTTTGGAGTAGCCAGACAACAGGGGAAATTGAATGGAGATTGAGTAGAGACATCTACTCATGTAGAGACCTCCAGTAGGGGGAAACTTTGAGCTAGGTGGGCAGAGGGATCACATGCAACCATACCTCCATGTAGAAGGTGGGGTGATATAGAGTGATGATCCCAAGGAGGAGGGGTAGGATTCCTGAGGTACCCAACCTCTTGGATGACACCTTACTATGGGAGCCCTGATGTGGAGTAGCAGGAACTGAATGATTGGGTAGAGACAGATGTGGATGGAGCGGTAGAGAGAGCGAAAGTGCAGGGAATCCCAAGAAAACACATAGCTAGCAGGCTATAACAATGCAGGAGCCACAAGTGTTTTGCATAGTGCTAGATGGCACAGAGATGTGCAATGGTGTGAGATGCATGGAGACGTTGCAGTAGCACAGATGTGAGAGAGGGAGCACTTGTTAGTAGTACATAGAGCTTCAGCATTAGAGTATGATCCTAGCCCAACAAAGTGGTCAGTTGGGAGTGTTTTTGTTCCAAGCGTTGCTGGAGCAAGTGGATTGGGTAGATGTGTTGCATGCAGAACATTCTAGAGTTACAAGATCGAGTTTGAGAGCAAAGCCTTTCTTCTTGAGAGAGAGTGTTGAAAAATCTGCAACAAGAAATGTTAAATTTAGAATGTACTAAAAATAGAGCTGCTAAAAATAACATGTCTAAAAATAGCAATTTGGCCAGTGAGGTCATTGGCCACATTGGGTGAGAGGTGAAACTGTTAAAAACAAAAAGTTCTAAAAATAGAATTTCTGGGTCCCTTCCTATTTATAGCAGTCCCTAGTCTATCTATAGGAAGTAAAATTAATATTGGTCGTAATAGCAGTTGGAAATATTAATTAATTAATTCAGTTGAGTTAATTAGTTAAGGAAATTTGAATTTGAAATCTTTGTGAGCATGCACATGAGTTATCCCATTGATTGAGGAATTTATCCTTAATTTCCTCCACTGATTGAGGGAATAAGTATGAGTTCTATAATGAGAGAATCAATTGACTTAGTTCTAACTAGTCAAGTCTAGTTAGATTATTTTAACAAGTTGTTAAAATAATAAAATATAGTTTGTTAATGCTTGCATGCATGTGACAACTATTATTTTAGATAACTGAGGATTCACTCATGGATAGCTAGTTCTGTTAGAGACCCAGTTGAGATTAGATGTGGGACAGTGTACTATCAGTTGGATGAATATTTTTCCTATAAACGAAGCTCATCCATGATGAGAATTTATCTCCTTCAGGTTTGTGCAGTTATTCCAGAGGTTAGTGTTGTGTGTGAGGTGAGAATCACACAGGTTGCAGCTAGAGGACCCAGGAAAAACTGTGCATAGAAATAGGAGTCTTGAAGGATAGAGGAGAAGGTTTATGAGAAGTATTTTATTGTCTATGAGAAACAGAGGGATTGTACTGAGAGCTGGATAGCTTTTTGAGCTAAGGCTTTTTGTAATCTGGACTATATTTCCACTTGATTGATAATACAGAGATGGGGTTTTAGGGAGGTGCTTTCCTCAGGTAAACTCTTCTGTGTTATGTGTGATTGATTCATTCTTATTAGTTGTGTGTTCTTATTGATGTTGCTCATGGTTGATTAAGCTTCTGCTAAATTGTTTGTAGAAATAGATCAAGTGTTTTTATTTAGTACATTGCATTACCAGGTCGATCTACAGGTGAGAAAATTTCTACATGGTATCAGAGCTAACTGATTTCTAGAAAAATTTCTACATAGTGTTAGCACTTAAATCTGCCTTAGGCTGAAGGAAGGGAAAATTCAGGGTAACCACAAACCACGCTTAGTCTGGTAGCTAGCACTACAAGAACAGGAGAGGGCTCTCTCCATGTCAGACTCAGTGAATAAGTAAACAAAATGGCTTGAGATGACTTACAATGAAATATTGATCTTAGGCTAGTAAGTAATTATGGATACAAGTAACAATTTTTTATGAATGACCGAGTTTCTGGGATGGTATGGGACCAACAGACATCAATGAGAAGAGAATTTAATATAAAGGCACAGATTACTTCGTGAGGCAAGATAGGCGAAAAGTCTAGCAATTTAGTTTGAAATATTGCGGAATGGAGAGATCGTTTAGAAGGGTGAAAAGGACATGGACAACATGAATCCTTTTCAACAAAAGAAGAACACTGAGCATGAAATTCTCCCACAGGCAGAGCAATAAAAATGAATTCTACCTTATCTAACTTAGAAAATTTCATTGTAAAAGAATATGAAATAAACTGTGAAACATAACGAAATACATATGAAACATAAGAGACACATTTGCTACACTCACAACCACATGAATCTCATGAAACCGAGCCGCTACCTTTCATTAATCCTCTGTCAAAATATACAATGAAGAAACAAAGTTTCTTTCCTATAGTCTCCCAGAAATTACAAGCCAACCAACCCTTTGCAAATGGTTTGCATACAATAAATAGAACATGCCATGAGGAGATAGAATGACCAAGGGTTGGGGACTTTCTTGAATCATTACAAAATGGAGATGGAAAGCCAACCATTAGCTACAAGTGCAGCGATACAAAAACGGCAAAGGGCTTTGGGTGACCGTTTACCTTCCTTTGCCACTTGTATAGAAGCCAAACTCTTTAAAATTTTCATTAGTTGCCGAAAAAGGTGAAGTGTAGATGAGCGGGCCCACTTGGAGAAATTCCTGAATCGAAATTTCGCGAAACGGAGGTGAATTTGGCCTTTTTCCCTATATGCGCCACGCCACTTCAGAGGCTATGTTGAGGCACCTATAGGAGTCCAAAATGTGTCCAAATGTGTTTTCTTGAAATCCTGGCCCATCTGCTTTCCAACCTAAGATCCTGGCCCATCTGCTTTCCAACCTAAGTGGAATTTCGGAATTTGGTGCTCATTTGCCCCTCTAAATCTTCATTCTGCCAAGACTGCTTCCTGTGTGTCAAAATAGGGGCAGAGAGGTCATTTTTTTGGTGTTTTTGGCCTCCTAGAGACTCAAATCATGCCCAAATTTCTTGTCCAAGCACCAGTAGTGGTGATTTTGTATGCTAAATCCAAAAATGCAAGCCATTTCCAATTTGGAGCTCCCAATCCTAAGCGTTGCGCTAGTGGCGCGGTGCATAGGGAGAAAAACCTGTGTTGTGACCAAAAAATTGCCATGTGACCAAAATTGCCCCAAATTTCTTGAAATTTGGGCTAGAGGTTCTCTAAGAGGCAATATGTTGGGCCACAAAGGCTTTAGCCAAGATTCGAAGTTGATCTTGCTCTTTTTGCCTCTTTTGCCTCTTTGTTCCTTTGCTCAATTTTGCCTTCAAGCTCCTTATCCGAGCCTTCGCACTCATGTTCCGTGCCTTGTAATGATAAACCATCCTCCTCAGTATGGTTTTGTCTCTATCGGCCTTCTCCAGTAGTCTCTCAAGGTGGATGTTGATCTGCTCGAGCCAAGATTCATGGTCATTGTTAATCTCTTGCTCCAAGGTAGTGAGCTTGATTCTCCTTTGTTGGGCAGCTTGTCAATTCTCACAGATGCTTTGCAGCTCCATGATATCATGCTGGTCCTCAAGCTATTTGTTCCTCTACTCCAAATACTTGATGATCCATTTGGCCCTCTCAAAATTGAGTGACAAGTCTTGGATCTCCGTGTTCCACTCGTGAATGGTCATCCTATGTTTGGCACTCTCCACATCTACATCATCACCCTGAATGAGGATGAAGTTGGCCTCCTGTTCACCTGATGGCCCCTCGTCATGCATGGGCCTCTTGCCCTTGTCCTGTACCTATGTCTTCGATGCCGGAATCGAGGCCCATTCCAGCCTGGGTGGAGATAACACTCGCTTTGCTACTGCAAACAAGTGCCTACTGCCTCTTTGATATGTAATGAATACTAGCATAGTAGTGGTCTCATGGTGCTCATACTGATGAGAAGGACCACCTATCTCATGATCTTCCTCTGATAGTACCTGTGAAGTGTTGAAGAGGTCACGGGAGATGAAGTCCTCCCAAGAAATGCCCTGCAATCCCAACTGATGATCCACCAAAATCCGGATAAGAGAAAAGTGATAAACACTATTAAGTTGTTGCTGAGGGGTCTTATACTACATGAAGGTATTCATCCTCTCTATGTTCCTGCAAATGAAAAATGGGAGGTTCGTCATCCACACCCTAGTAAAGTGCATGAGCAACCTGATGTGATAGGCATATAGACGAGAGAATCTCCCCTCACAGCTGAAGTATTTCATGATCAATTTCATGAGTGGAGCATACTCATCCTTCAAATATCTGAATGGAAAGACTCTTGTGAGCTGCCTCAAGAATCTGGCCTTAATGTAAGGCTCATACTGTTGCCCATCCACCTTCTTTTTCTTGTACCACTGTTCTCCAACATTCGGTATGTCGGGTTCCACTGATATAGTTTCGGGTTTCAATGTGAAGGTGACCCCGGCCAAGATAGACTGACCTCCATGTAGGTGAAGCACAAAAGGAAGGGCCAAATCATGATGAACTCTAACATTAGCCACCCTTTGACAAAAGTCAAAACATGATAGATGCTGGAAACATGACATGGCAAGAGGGTAGGCCTACAATTTAGTGAGGGTAGTTGGCTCATCCCTAACATGTTTTCCACTCTTGCGATGTCTCCTAGGAGCCTGTTCTTCCGAGGATGAATCACTTTATGTCTCCATCTCGTACTCTGATGAATGCTCTGATGCCATGGCTGCTGTGTGTACTGTACTTGGGCTGCCCTTTGATGATGGTGTGAAACTAGGTGTTGTTGTAATATCTGCCACCAAGGGGAACAATGAAAGAAGGAGGTATTAGGAAGGGAGTAATATGATGGGAATAGGGGTTATGGGGAGAAGTTTGTTTAGAGATATGTAGGGGGTTTGGGTATTTGATAGGGTAGGTTTTGGGGTTTTGATAAGGTAGGGTTTTGGGGTGTTATGTTGACAAATAAGAGGAGGGGATAGGGAATAGGGTTTGGTAGTGTTTTAGGGTAGGGATAATAGGAAAAATGAGAAAGGGGGATAGGGAGAAATGGCAAGCAAGGGAAAATTGAGGAGTGAAAATGGAACCTTGTCACTAAGACCACAATTTTGCAACCCTAGCCACCATAGTTTTGATGTTTTTTGAGTGGTTAGTTTTATGAGTTTTGTGGCAATTAAACATAGCGAACAACCACCATATCATTCATAAAATTTGATGAGCAAGCCGTGATATAGAGCCTACCTATCAATTTGAGGGGTTTCACAAGCAATTTGAGGAAATTTGGCATGATTTCGGCCCTTTGTGGGTGTGCGCCGCACGCCAAACCCAGTGCGCTGCGCCCGTTGAAAATTTGCACTGTGGGGTGGCTCTGTGTGCGTCGCGCCCTGTGTGTGCACCACGCCCCTCTGTGTATGCGTCGCGCCCTGGAAACTGCCTGCAACTTCACTCAAAACAAGCACTTTGCCTCTCAAACACCTTGCTATGTTTCTCAATAACCTTAATTAGCACAATGACTTTGGTTTTGGTGGAAACTTGTATATAGAGGCTTTGAAGTCATGGGTTTAATTTTTTCTTCTTCAAAAACCCATTTTGCTAATGTTGTGTTTTGACACTATTTCACTCACTTAAAGCAATACTTAATTTCACTTTTCCCTTTGAAATTTTAGCTCAAATGATGAAATTTTCGGTGCTCTTTGCAGGTCTTGCATGATAGGGCATTTGGCCACGGAAACCATGACTACACCTGAAGAAATCAACTGATGACTTTTTTGCAAATTTTATCACAAATGACACAGTTTGACTTTTCTTCAAAATAGAGTTTTAAAGAACAGTTGAAGTATATCAACATGATGATGAAACTCTCTGAATCATAACTTTGTAAGGGCCTCACTCTGGCCTGCATGGCTTTATTGGACATGGTTGAAGACCAAATTGATTAATCCCTAGACTTAATTATTGAAAATGACTTTTGTCCTTTAAAGGACCAAACCTTGACTGTCATGGACTTTAGTAATGATTGACAAAAGACCTCAGCCAGGAGGAGCCAAACATGAGGGGAAATGGCTAGCATGACCTTTTCTGTCAGATATGGCATGCCCCTAGTGAAATGCAGCTGAGTGAATGGAGCGGGACTCCTAAAAATGAAATGCATAAAGAGTTTTGATCTTTGATGGAGGACTCACCAGACCGACTCTAACACATAGTATTAGAGCTAGTTGATTTGTAGAAAAATTCTACACCATTCTTCTAGGACAACCACACATACTTCATTTTAACATATTGATGCAAACTCTAATTTACAAATCAATCAATGGCAAGAGGAAAAAGGGTTTAATGGAAGGGAAATCCAAAAATAGTCTTCTTTCACTTTGTTTATGAATGTTTATGCTTCTTGCATTTTCATATTTTCAACATAAATATTTGTGTTTGTGAGATTTAGTAATACCATCTTCATTTCTAGAAATTACTATTAGCATTTTTGTTCCTGAAACATAGTGACAACATCTTTATTTATAGGTAGAGTTTGCTGGCATTTGATTTAATATATTTTTCTTTAAATGAATTTTATTAATAAGCCAATCACTGATTTGCTTTCACTTGAGCCACAAAAATGCCTTTAGCTTTCATTAGTAGTTACACCTTAAATATAGGAATCTGTACCTTGTATGTATATAGCTTCCACAGATAGTGCACAACACCTCTTAAATTTGTCATAGTCATAGTTGAGAATTAAATTTAACAACAAAATGAGAACACCATTATTATTATAATTATGTTGTGGATATTTATTCTTATTTATTCTTGCTGAATAATATATTTTTTTTTTATTTCTCCATTTACATCTTTAAACTCTAAATCCATTCTTTATTATAAATCTTTAATACCTCACATCATAATTATTAAAATAATTAATTGTAACAAAAATTACAATATGTATTGAATTGAATAAATTGAATATAGATACTAATTTCATAAAATATATAACACTTCTGGATTAAAACCAAAACAAATCCTTGTAACTCGAACTTTTTTGGGCTCCCGCTTCGCTTTTTAATATATCTATAAATAAGAGATAAGAACATTTTCGAAAAAATTATCTTCTTTGAGTTTTATTTTTATTTTTTTTACTCTGAATCATTATCGACCTGGACTTTTTTCCCAGAAATACATTCCTCCGTTATTTAATTTCCTGAGTGATATATATATATAGTGTAGATGATTCAATGTAAATAGAACTGTGCAAGAATCATTGAAATTATGGTTTCAATGAACCGTGCCAGATTCATTTCTAAACCATCCCAAGGATCCTCGTTAGTTTCTTTCCATTTCTAGTAGGAATATCATATTGTCTATAAAAACCTATTTTCTGTGGATTGACTCAATGTTACTGGAGATCACTTTTCTTTGCACTATCTTTCTGTGCGTTGACGCTACGTCTTGCTAAGAGAAAGGCTGGTTAGTTTGAATGGTGGCGTGCACATTTTTCTCATTCGACTCCATTCTCTTAGGTCATTGAAATGCTCCATTGAAAAACTTAGTAATATGTATACACCAAATCTAACAAAAGGCACCTAATTAATTGTTAAGAACACAGTGTGACAATTATTTAGGACATACTCTCCACTTATTTACAACCTTACATAGTTAAAAAAACTGGGCAACAGCAGATGTTCTTGTGATCAAGGATCCCATCATGACAAAATTGATATAATATTATTTTAAATATAATATAAATGATAAGATTCAAAGTTCTAGTGTCTTATAAATTAATATAAAACAAATATATATATATAATATATATATATATATATATATATATATATATATATATATAAAACAAACATCCCTTATGAATGAACTTAAGAGAAAACCATGCATTAATTATATTATTATAGAATATAGTTAAAGATATATTGATGTGATTGTTCTTAAGAAAGAAAAGATTGCAAAATTAATGAGTTTTCTTATAATCTACGACGACTATTAAGATCCCAAAAATATATTTGAAATAATAATATCATATTTTATTAGTTATAAATAATTGTTAAAATTATATTAGATAAATTTATAATTTAATTAGTTAAATGGTAAAATATAAAGTATTATTATTAAAACTTGTATTTTAAAATTTATTTATCTATTATTTTAATTATATTTATAATTATTTATAAGATAAATATTTGTGAGCTGTAAAATAATTAATAAATATGTACATTGTTAAGAAATTTATTTGTATTATAATTATTAAATCCAAACTTCAAAGGTGTCTTAAGTGCCCAATTTTCAATTAAAAATTATAATGATAATAGTAAAACAATTCCATAGATTAATATAAACTTACTTAATTACCAATGAAACTTGCTTAATTACCAATCACTCTAATCACTAACAAAAATATTCAAGAAAAACATATAAAATTTATAATACTATTTCAAGAAGCTAAAAAGTGGAATTAACACATTTAATTTTTTTGAATGGAAGATCATGTAGTAATTTTGGAACCTTGAAAATTTATAATTAACATTTTGATTTTATTATTTTTAGGATGTCTTGTAATGTCTAATTTTCTTGGCCAGGTTTCAAAACATCATAAATAGAATTAATTAGTTTTGATATTAAAAAAAAAAAAATAATATAATTATTTATTTTTTATGACTATAATTAATAAATTATATTATTATTATTATTATTATAAAAAAATAAATACTTTGTTTTATTTAAGATGTATGGGAACATATAGTATCACAATATTATTCACTATTAATTTATCATATATGTTTTCTTTCCATTTATATTTATTATAAAGTAAATATAGACATTTTTCTATTATATACATTTCATTTAGTTTACTTGTGATTTAAAATAAAAATATGCATTCTTCTCCACTTATTTTTTCTATCTCCTTATTTTCAGTAGACAATAATGAGAATTTAAACCACTGCTTTTTATTTAATTTATCTTTAATATACACTTAATTTACTTTTAATATAAAATAAATGTAGACATTCTTCTCACTTGATGTTATTCCATTTTCTTATTTTCACAACTCAACAATGAGAATTTAACTAAATTAACAAATTATCATTTTTTATATATAGATATTTTCTCATACAGTTAATATTTATTCGTATAATTATTTGTCTCAATTCCTAGAGCCCCTCTATTACATTACTTTATACCAATTTTTTAATTGGATTTAATGCTTTTATATTGACAATGTTCCCTAATCACCCATTTTTTATTACCTTACATTCCACCGAATTTGTTGTTTAATTTTAACAATGTTATTCTCCTTTCATAACTTATATTTTTAATTAGCCATAAGGCATTCCCTTTGAAATCAACTCCCCCAGCTACCAACATGTACTTATCGAAACCATTTCATCAGATGTTAGACGATTGAAAAGTTCCAAATCGTTGGATTAATAGTTAGGATAAGAAAAAACCTAATAGTTAGTTTAGGTTAGTTTCTTTTGTTCGTTTCCACACTGTTTTTCCTACTCCATAGAATTGCCTCAAATATTGTTGTTAATTCTAAGCGGATTGTCCTTCCATTCTCGAATTAAGGAGTTGTTGAGATTACGAATATTGTTCCATTCGAGATGAATAAAAATGTTATCACCCCATTTATTAATCAATGGGGACATGGCGAATTCTTGAGCCCGGTAGTAAGAAGAGCCTAGATTTTAATGATGGGCTTAAATATATGGATGGTATGGAAAGAGAGAAACTGAAGGATATTTCAAGATAAAGAAATGGCCCCTGAATTGATCTTGAAAAGAACCCAAACACACATAAGAGAAACTATCTTAATAGAAAATTGGAATCAAGAAGACTGGGAAACAACTACGGAGGAAGGTAAGATCCCGACATACCTCAATCTAGCACAAGGAATGGTTCAGCCCCAAAAACATAAGGATTTGGTAACGACTATCAGCAGCCCGACCAACTTCAGATGCCCTCAAGACGGCTTCATCAAACTTAATTTCGATGGAGCCTCTAAAGGAAATCTAGGGCCAGCAGGATTTGGAGGCATCTTCAGAGACCATCAAGGGAGGACAAGATGGGTGTACGCAAATCATGGAGGAATTATGAGCAACAATGAAGTGGAATTAACAACAATTCACCAAGGACTAACAATAGAGATCAGAAATGGATACAATAATCTGGAAATAGAGGGGGGCTCAAAAATAATGATAGAGATGCTGAGAAAGTTGAATAATGGAAAGGACTGGGAAAAAGTAGTGCAGAGCTAGAGGACAGAAGGCCTTATTCAAGACATGGAAACGCTGATGAAAAGAATAAGCTACAATATTATCAATCATACTAGAAGAAATGGCAATAAGGCAGCAGACATCCTTGCTAACTGGGGATGTAATGAACAAATGGGGAAAGTGGATAGTCCCTCAAACCAATTATCATATGGAAGATCAAAGGTGGGAGTCCCTCAAACCAATTATCAACCATGACAATAATATAGACATGATCCCAAGGTAATAGTCACAAGTGGCCCTCGATCGGGATGATAGATGGGAAGATGATGTGGGAACGAATTGTGGAGGGGAATGGATGGTAGAGACAACCTATAAACATACCCATAATAAAACAAGACGCAGAGACAGCATGCAGATGGGACAGCGCCCTGAGGAATAGAGTTGAGAGGGGAGTGGGGGAAGAAACAATAGAAATGGGCGGTGACAAAATGATGAGACATGGGATAGATGATAGAAGGCAAATAAGAAAGGAGAGGGTAATGAGGGTCATCATTAAGAAGCGAAGGAGGAAGACAGTGGGAGCGAAGGACAAGTTGGTTTCACCTGAGGCGACGCACTGGTTTGGGCGACTGTAAGGGGCAAATGGTGCAGACGGGATGGGGAAGGGGGCGTGGTGGAAGAGGATGGTCTAGCCAACCTGGCCGCAACAATAACACACCCTCAAAGATGTCCCCAAAAGGACATAGCCAAAGAAAGATGAGGAAAACCATCCAAGAGGCAGAAAGGGCATATCGAGAAGGCACAGATGAGGACATACGCAGACTTATTAAGGAGCTGGAAGAAAATGTAATGGAAGAGGACTCAAAGCCAGAAATGGAAGGTGGGGGGCCTCATCCCAGACCCGGGTAACACCAGGGGATGCATGACCTTATATAAATAGGCCTTTCATGTTTACTCGGTATTGAAATGCCTACTTGCGAAGGTGCTTGAGCAAGTTGCGGGAGAAATGGTGGAACTGGCCCAAGGCCTACCTAACATGAAAAAAGAAATGAAGAACCTTCAAATTACCATGGTCATGTAGGATAGTAAGCTGGACAAAATCTAGCAACAACTGAGGTAGCTCATTCCAGCACAATGAGCAGAGGTGGTATAGGCCAAGGAGGGGAAGACTGACATTTAAGCCGAGCTATTATTTCCATGGCTAGATTTTTTAGGACAATATTCCATCCTTTTTGCCTGTTTCATGACTACTGGTTATATGTTTAGTTTTTTTTGTTGTGAAGTGTATTTAGCATGGATTCATAGACTTACCCATTTTTGTTACTAGATGTCATATTTTAATTTGAGGTGGCCAACAGACTCAGTTTCCCATTTGGGCGGGTTGAGGCCACCAAAATGATGTATATGGTTGAACTTGAATTTATATGAATAGAAAATGAAAGGCACTACCTTAGCTTACAAAAAAAAAAATGATATCACCGCATTTGAAATGCTACGCCTTTACAGAGAAAATTGTTTTCAAAGTCGCAACGTGAAGGAGATGGTGTAGTTGTTAGATGAAGCATTGGTTTGTTGCAGGTGCCTTTTTCATAATTGTGGCTATAAGATTGTTCATTGTGGCTAGCAAATACTTTCGGTGTGGTGATCAACAAATTCTAGAAGTGCAACTAGACTATAAGATTGAAGGCCATCTTATTCATCCGTATAGTACCCACACACTAAGGATTGACTTTGAAAAGGGTGTTGAATCCACTCTAGATCCGGCAAATGTCTTCCTAAAGAACAATTTTAGTACCTATCACAAAGTTGTCATGCCTTTTGGCATTAGTTATTCAGTGAAGAATCTCAACTAGAGTGACAAACTTTTCAAATCTGGAAGCTACCAAAAGCTTGTTGCATAACTAAAGAAGCAGGGGAAGCTAAGGCATCCCAATGTCTGGACACCCTTGGAACATGTTCTAGGCATAGGTTATGCTTAACTTTTCTGCAAATATCTTCATAAATGCATCCTCTCAGAATTCCTTCACACAAGTAATGTTTCTATATTGAATTGAACATCTCGTTGCACCATTTCCATAGGTGTAGCGCAAGGTTTGTTTTTTCTACATGGGTGTTAGCATCCAATCTTCCACCTTGATCTCAATGCCAAAAACATTCTCCTAAAGTCTTTAACAGAGTAAAAAATAGGTGATATTGAGATTTGCAAGATTGTTGATCCTTCCAAGAGCACATGGAGTGTTTCTGCAATTACTGATTCAATTGGATATGTTGCTCCAGGTATGCTCTAGCTACTCATTTATGCAAAAATAGTAAATGTTGTAGAACATAGTGTTTTATAGATATTTTTGGTTGTTTATGAGAGAACATAATGCAAAATTTCTCACAATTATAGCTCATTATGGTTGTAGAGATGCTTTAGTAAGTAGAAGTTATGATTGTCAAATTATTGAAGCCAGCAGGGTGTAGAAGGGCATTCTAGCCTGTCAAATGAAAAATTGCCTCTGTTACAAAAAAATACACATAACAAAGAAATGTGAATAACGGAAATTTGATATCGAAGGTGTTTTATTTAATTTCAACAAATATCAGAGAATAATTTCGAACACAGGCATGTCATCCTCAAATGGAATGTTATGTTCAGAGCTCCGTTATGATTTTTTTGGAGTGTTGTGTCCTAGAATATTCCATTCTCCCTTTAGAAGGCATCATGTGATAGGTACTCAAGTCTTCCATTACACATTAAGAAGAATAATATTTCCACGTTTTTGTCAAAGCGAAAGTTTCCATGTGATTCAACTCCAAACAGACATTGGAAAATAACACTCCATATTCATTTCTCTTAGCTTTTGTCCATTGTATTATGCTTTTGGGTCACTGCAATAATTTCATGTTATATATACAAAGCTCTTTGGCAACAGTTTTGGGAATTACTTAGGTTGTTACGAGACAACTGGTCCATGAACTAGATGAAAACATCTTAGCCTTTAAGACATTGTGAGCATCCCCACATCCAAGCACACTACTAAGTAGCCATATCTCTAGATATCCCATTCTCGTAGCTTGATGATCACCCCAACATTAATGTTGTCATTGATGGAACTAACAAATTTGACCTGGAGCTCAATCTGGTGAAGGGTCGCGGTGGCGTGTTGCTCTGAGAGAAGATGGTAGAGGCTGCCTCCACTAAGTTCATGGTCATTTTCGATGAATCAAAGCTCATTAGTGGCATCGACGACAGTGGTAAGGCAATGCCTATGGAGGTGGTGCCCTTGTGCTAGAATTACAATGCTTCGAGGCTGCAATCCCTCTTTAAGGAAGAGGGCTGTAAGGTGAATCTCAGGATAGACGGTGATAAGTCATATATTATGGATAACACCAATTACATCATGGATTTGTATTTCAAGACTTTAATCAAAGATTCTATGGCTGCATCCAAAGACATGTTGGCTTTTGAGGGTGTGGTTGAGCACAAGCTCTTCTTGGACATGGCCATGAGCATAATCATTGCTGGGGTAGAAGGTGTTGGGGTCAATACCAAGTGAGAAATTTTTGGGTGACTGTGATGACATTCAGTGTTCGAGTAGCTTTCTGTAATCAGTCAGAAATAAATGAAATGTAAACATTGCATTCATTTCTTTCCAATTATCAGGTCATGTGTTTGATTAAATTTAAATTTCCCTTTCATGCTTGTCATTTGATTTGTAGATCTTGGTTAGCCCAACAAGATGACCATCTAGGATAAATAAAGTCAAAAAAAGTTATTTGGGTAGAGTCTGTCCCCTTCTCAATAATTCCAGAAGCCAGCCCATGAGATATTAACCAGAGGAATTTAAAAAAACATTCAACCAGATTACATACAAGGCTTTTCTCAACAAAAACATTGTTCTTTGACTTTCTAACTTTGAATTCTTGTAGACAAAAATAGAAGCTCGCTCAATGCTAAGCAAGCTTGGAACTAGAATGTGTATTTTATGTGAAGTCAAACATGCCCTATATGTTCCATGGTGTAACTTCATTGAGAAAAGGAAGGGATGTCTACCATCTCCTCCTAATTATCTTTAAGGCCTTCCAAAATCTGTAGGGGTTTGAATCTACAATTATTTATGTAAATCAGTGGTCCAAGGTGGTGATATCAGCTTCTTTAGAGGACCATTAGTTGAGTCTTTAATGAATGGGTTCAGAAGAGGGGCAAAGAGCAAGCTCTATAGCCATCACGTTATGAGTAAGGCATGAAGGTGAGGTGAGCCATTTTTTTTTGGGTGGGTGCTTACTAGAGAAACCTCTAGTAGGGGCTTTGGCAACATGAGCCTTTAAAGAACCATTCTGTCTTCTATTATTTTTTTTCCAAAATACTTTCTCCCTTTCACTATAAATTTCATTAAGGGTTGAAGAATCACTTTGAGATTGAATAGCTTGGGAGACAGGTTCATGAATTTGTGTATAGGTGGTATGCTGGGCCATCATCAGTTGATAGTCCTAGATTTTGTTGTCTAGACTTTACACTAAAAGCATGTAGTTGGGAGGTGGTTGTACTTCTCTAATTATTGTTTTAGCATCTTATCCCATTCCTAGAGGAAGACAAATTCCTTCTACTACTAGGAAAGGTTTTTGAAGAATAAAACCCCTTTATGGGGTTGAGTTAAAAATTTTGAAGACTCATGGCAGGTAAACCCTCCAATTTGTGTAGAAAATGGCTTTGAGGAAAGTCCAGGATTTCATGGGAGGTGGGGAAACTCTACCCACACTCGACAACAAAGTTTATTTAAAAACTATGAAGACTCATGGCAGGTAAACCCTCCAATATAGACATTTTGCAAAAGAGGAAATTTGTTTCAAGGGATGCAGCTTGAATTTCCTCTCCTACATCAATCTTTGTCTCTACTATAATTAGGCCTTTAGTTGTTTGTTTTATTTATTTAGGTGATAATTTATTTTTTCTTAATAAAATCTAAGGAGTTCAATTTCTTCTCTCGCGTGATTCATTTCGTCTTCCATTTTTCTAATATCAGCAACTCCTTTATATTTTCCAATCTTCTTCTATTAGTGGTTCTCAACCTTCTCCTTCTCTACAGTGAAGAATAGTTGTGGTACTATGTTTACAAGAATTGGTTTTCCTACTTCAAACTAGGAATAGAAGGAGTTTATTCTCCTTTGAAATAGTTTCATTTATATGATTTCAATCTATAACTTTGTAGGTTACATGTGTAGTTTTGAAGGATGCTCCTATAACAAGGTAGTCTTCTCCAGTAGCTAGGAAATTTATCCATCTCATTGTACTTGCAACCTCATTTCCTAAAGAGGTGTTTGTATTTATGTTATTGGTACCTTTGGTTCCTTTAATTTCTTCCCTCCTACATCCTAAACATCTTCCCTTTCAAGGATATCGATTTCTTCAATGGTGATATGAGTTGGAGATGGAGGCCTTGGTCTGCCACTATACCATACTTTGGTACATTTTCTTCTTTAGAAGTAAGTTGATGGTTGATAAAGTATACTTTCCTTAGACTTTGTGGGAGTGTTTAGTGATGCCAATGTAGCTATAATTTATTTTTCTTATTTCTCCAAAATTTATTCTTCTCTTTTCTATGTTATAGCACTTTCTACTGCTTATTTATTCTTATTTTTAGTTGGTCTCTTTTATGGATTCTCAATCTCTTCCTAAGGTTCTATTAACTATTATTTGGGATCTATCATGTATTTTTGAAACTCTATCATGCAGTGTACCCATTCAACCTAGGTTCTTCCAACTCTATCACTACCATCTCTAACTCATTCAACTATGTCTCATCCATATCTTCCACTTCCAACTCTGTCTGAGCAAAATCTGGCTATGGCTCTGCTAATTGAACCTAGACCTTCAAAAAGGCTTATCTATCCATGTCAGAAAAGTCTACCTAGGGAATGGGGCATTGGAGATGCTATAATATATCCATGACTATTAATATTATCAAGCCATGATGGCCCAAGTAATTTTGTTTACCCTATTTCACTTTGGTTCTCATCCCTTTTATAGTTTGGAGGAGAAAATGTGGGATACTTAATCTTTCATGAATAGGTAGGTCAACTTGGAAACTTAATTGATAAAGGAGATTAATTAAATAAGCATATAATATGCTTAACCTTCCTTCAAAATAAATATATTTGAGTATGTGATATGTTATTTCATCCTAAGGGTATGCTAGGATTTCCCTTCTGATCCCATTTTTGTATTCATCTAGTTGCTCACTTGGGAGGAAAACCCCTCTTTTTGCACTAATGGCTTCATGTCTCTCTTCTTTACTCCATTGCATCACCTTTGGAAGGTTAGTCACCTTGCTAATTAAGTCTTCATGAATTTATATTATCGACCCTTTAATAGGAGTGACTACCTCATGGCACTCATGGTGTTGCAAGTTTAAGGAAAATTCTAGGGCAATTTCATTGTTATATCCCATAATTTTCTCAAATAATCCTCCCTAGTGATAGTTTTCTATGATGACACAGACATTAGGATTCTAATGAAGCTGAGTGGTATCAATAGGTTCTCTGCTATGGAATCCCCCTTTCATTTTATGACACAAATTTCACAAGTTTGGAAATGTTTTTTCTTGCAAGGGAATGTTGTTTTTATGTTGCTATAGGAAATAGGGTTGTCATGTGGTCTGTAGGTAAGGGAGAATGCACAATCCTATAGCCAATTCTTCTAAGAAAAACTTATCACTCCATATTTTTAACCTTTCAAATTTAAGGACAAAGAGGAATAACTAATTTTCCCTCTGCTTAGTACTTAATACCCTTGACAAAGAAAACTTCCTTAATAATAAATTCAAGTAACTAAGCATCAATGATTTTGCCAAGTGTGAGTAAAGGACTGGAGAAATGTTGGAATTAAAAATTCTTTAGGATAACTTAATTTCTCATCTTATTGGAGACCTCTGTGAGTATTTTTGGTCAAATTATGTGTCCTATAGAAAAACCCTATGTATCTTGCAACATGTTACATATAGGTTCTTGTAGCTCATAGATTTTCAAGGAGATGTCTTGTAACCTTCTCGTGCAATGTTGTTAGTCTTTATCGAGTCTATTTAAAACTATATTCATGTGCAAGGTGGAGTGGGAATAGGTGGAAACCTTGAAATCGATCATGAGGTTAAGTGAAGATAAAGTTAGTGGGTGATGAGCGAAAACTTAGGGTTTAGTTATTGCGATGGCCCCCACCTACCTCTTGTCAGTATTAGTATACTCGAACTTCACTAATCCTTGTCATCAAGAAGAGATAACAACTTAATTTTTAAATTATCCCCTATTTTATTTTTATTCACCCTCACCCATGTGGAGAACTTTGAGAAAAAGTGAAGTTTTATATGAAATTTGACTGTAGATACCTCTAGTAGTATTATTTTTCTATAAAACCATTTTATTTTTGCACTCATAACACTTTAATGGTTTGAATGAGTTTGAATGGTAAGGCTAGGAGATCCTCATATGTGATGTTTTACCTTTTGATGATGTTGGCGGCTTCTTTGACGCTTTTGTAGGTGTTCTAATGTTAATGGTGTTCAATAGGTGATCCCGTAGCAGTATGTAGGTGATCGTATATCTACTTGGGGTCATTTTTTGAACTGGACAGTGTATCTAAACTAATAATTCTTTTATAGAGATGTATGAATTTGTGCCATGTTGTAATATTTGTTGAGAGTGCTAGAGACTTGGGCTTGTAGGGTTTCTGCAGGCTGCGATAAGATTGTGTAGTTGCCTATAATAGTCTTACAAATCCCTCATGATCATCAAAATATCCTTATAAAACATCAAGGGATGTTAATAATTGAAGGAGGAGCTAGTGATGGTGATGGAAAACATGTTGATGGCGGTCGTGATGGAAAATCAAGGGATTTTAGTTGTTGCATGATTGGAAATGGTGAACATGATCCAGGTGGATATTGGTGGCCACCTGCCAAGTCCACCTGGACCCCCACCATTGTCTTTCTCAGCATTTTCAGTTTCCTTAATTGTAGCACAACTTACTATTTTTAGCAGTTTTTCGGGGCCCGAACTTCCGGAGCCGTTTTGAGGCCCTAAACGACGTTTTTTGGGAATCCAGGGGCAATACAGGTCCATGGAACATGGACCAGTGTTGTCATTCCAACAATGATAGTACTCGAATAGATCTCTCTAATGAGCTATTGTACGCATCAAATGGAGATCATATGCTAAAGTTACGACCCCGGGAAGTTGATGTACCAACTTACCCCCAAACAGGGCCCACAGTTTGGCGTTTCATCTCCTAGGGTTAGGTTTTGGAATGTTAAGGGTTTTTCATGTTTCTCAACAATAATAGGCCTTTCGAGCTCATTGTAAGTCAGTTAG
>APFE030814819.1:49154-99609 GCA_000404065.3 Pinus taeda | reverse complement strand
TTCCAAATTCCAGCGTTAGTCAAAAACATACCTTGTTTTAGGACTGTGATTGATGAGGGAGCTTCCACGTGTATTATGTCGATACAGTGTTGGAAAACCCTTGGTTCTCCTACACTTAATCAATCTTGGATGATTCTCAAGGCCTTTGATGGCCAAGGGTTTCATCCTTATGGCATTTTGCAGGACTTACCTATAGGGGTTGAAGGAAAAACTGTTAATCTATATGTGGAGGTGGTTGATGCCCCTCTAGATTACAACCCTCTTTTGGGTCGTAGCTGGTCTTATGCCATGACTACTATTGTTTCATCGGTCTTTTGGCTTATTAAGTTTCCACACAATGGAAAGATCGTTACAATAGATTAGTTAAATTACTTTTCGTCTGACCCATCCTCTGCTGAGAGTATTCAACATGTTGGAAAAACCGATATCCCTTATAAGGATGTTGGGGTAGGATTAGTTAAAGATTCGGGTTTACTCAGAACTTTTTCATTTCCTCCTCCGAATGTACCATCTCCTTTCCCAACAATTCATATGATTTCGTCAGAATCCATAATTCTTGACGATCCTTGGATCATTCCATTCGATTCCGAGGTGGACTCTCTTGGTGATGCCATGCCTTTGAGTCCCTTTGAAGTTGCTTATCAGATAGTACAGTCATTTTCCAACTCAAGTTCAACCAGTCTTGATCTAGTGAATGAGATCCATGGAAAATCACTTTCAATCTCAACCTTAGAGTCAACAACCTTTTCGGAAACCATTCACACCGATGAACAAATTTGGGAACTGTTGTCTGTTGATGCATTACCATGGGAAGATCTTCATCATCGTTCTTCGTTTTTACCTGAGATTGATCATTTTGAAAATGATTTTTCATCTATTTTTACCATTGAATATGTCAAAGAACCGCAGAATCCATTGAAACATCCTGATTCTGAACAAAATTTAGCCAATATTTCTCGAACGGTTCCTATCGACATTTCAGTCAAACTTAGGATTGTTGAAAACATTCACATAGGTGCTTCTCGTACGGACACTGAAGTCAACACATATAAAGCCCTATTTCAAGAATTTTGTGATGTGTTTGCCTGGTCCTATGAAGAAATGCCAGGAATTGATCCTTCAATCATTGTTCATGAGATCAAAACCTACACGGATGCTAAACTCGTCCGGCAACGGTTGCGTCAGATACACCCACGAAAAGCTACTGCCATCAAAACAGAAGTTGAGAAATTACTTAAAGTGGGTTTCATTTATCCAATTCCTTTGACGGATTGGGTATCAAATATTGTTCCAGTTACTAAAACCAAGGGACGATAAGAATATGCATCGACTATAGGGATATCAATTGTGCTTGTCCCTAGGACAATTATCCCACACCCTATATCAATCAAATTATCGATGTGTCGGTAGTGAAATTTTCTCCTTTATGGATGGCTTTTCTGGTTACAACCAAATTAACATTCTACCTACCGATCAACCAAAAATGGCATTCATCTGTCCATGGGGGACATTTGCTTATTGCAAGTTACCTTTTGGATTGAAGAACGTCGGAGCAACTTTTCAAAGGGCAATGTCTTATGCATTTCATGACATCAAGCACATAGTGCAGTCTTATCTCGATGATTTACCAGCTCATTCATTATGCAAAGCCGACCATCTCACTCGCTTACGAGCAATTTTCATGAGATGTAGGCATTATCGGATTAGGCTAAATCCGCACAAGTGTGTTTTCTGTATAGAAACGGGTCAGTTACTGGGATTTGTTGTATCCAAAGCCGGCATTCGTGTCGATCCTTCGAAGGTCAAAGCCATCGTCAAGTTACCACCTCCTTCAACACTTCGCCTACTCCATAGTTTGCAAGGGAAAGAAAACTTTTTACGTCGTTTCATTCCTAACTATGCCGAGATTACAAAAGGTTTCACCCGATTGTTGAAACAGAACATTCCACTCTTTTTGGACAAGATAGTTGACAAATATTTTGATGCACTTAAACATGTGTTGACCCATGCGCCGTTATTGCATCCTCCCAACTACAACCAGGATTACTTATTGTACCTCGCCACTTACCATTCCACCATTGGGATGGTTTTAGTTCAACAAGATGAATTCGAAAGTGAACATGTGATCTATTATCTTAGTTGGACTCTAACTTCCACTGAGTTAAAATATTCACATGTGGAGAAACTGGCCTTAGCTGTAGTCCAAGCTATTCAGTGATTTCATCATTACATTTTGTTACACAAAACCACGGTCATTTCTGACTGTAACCCTATGCAATACATTTTGACTAAACAATTGCTAGGGGGCAAGTATTCCAAATGGATTGTCATCCTACAAGAATTTGACTTGGAATTTGAGAAGGCCAAGTCAAAGAAGTCTTTGGTTTTTGCAGAATTAATGTGTGACTTCCCTCGTACTAATACTGAACAAGTGGCGAAAGAACCCATTGTGGATGAATCCTTGTTCCTTATCAGCACCATTGATCCTTGGTACGGAGATATCATTGTCTATCTCCAGACCCAATCTTTTCGGCTAGACATTTCACGATCTCAACGCCAGAAAATCCGCTTCCAATCCCAACCTTACACTATTATTGGAGATACTCTTTATCGTCGTGGGGTGGATTCTATTTTCCTTCATTGTCTTACTCATGACGAGGCTTAGAAGGTTCTTAATTACTGCCACTCTGGAGCGTGTGGCGGTCATATGTCTGGGTATGCCACAGCCCAAAAGATTTTACGCGTTGGCTATTTCTGGCCGTCCTTATTCAAAGATTGTATTACTACCGTCCAGAAATGCCACAATTTCCAAATATTTGATCGTAAGATGCGCGCTCCTCTTGCTCCTCTCCACCCTATCATTTCCGTTGGTCCATTCGCAAAACGGGGTATCTATTTTTTACATGTAACCCTCACTCGGTCGGGGGGCTTGCGTATATCATCCTTGCGGTAGATTATTTTACCAAGTGGGCCAAGGCGATGCCTACATTTTCGGCAGACGGTAAAACTGCTATGATTTTCATTTTCAACCATATAATTACTAGGTTTGGTGTTCCCCAAGCGATTATCACTGACCATGGGAGTCATTTTCGAAACATCATGATGACTGAACTTACAGATTAGCTTGGCCTGCGTCACGATAGTTCCACACCATATTACCCACAGGCCAATGGTCTGGTTGAAGTAGTCAACAAAGTTCTAGTCACCATGATCCAACGAATCATTGGGATTCATCGGTCGAATAAACATAACATGTTGTTTTCAGCACTTTGGGCATACCGAACCTCAGTCAAATCATCAACAGGTTTTACTCCCTTTCAACTAGTTTACGGTTTAGAGGCAGTATTGCCCATTGAATGCGAAATCCCATCATTACAAATTGCCGTGCAATTATTACTAGCCACTAACAAAGAAGAAAAACGTTTATTATACTTAGCTCAATTAGATGAGAATCGACGTAATTCTACATTAGCTGTCGAAGCTCATGCCAAAAGGATTAAAGCTCAGTATGATCGGAATGTTACACCCCGCAATTTTTCGGAAGGAGATCTAGTCTTACTCTACGATCAAGCAAACGATAAGCTAGGGGCTAGAAAAATTCTACCCATGTGGCATGGTCCGTATATTGTCAAGCGAAAGCTGGCAAAAGGGGCCTATGAGCTAGAAGATTTTGACGGTGTCTCTTTAGGTAAACCTAGGAATGGGCTTTATCTAAAGCGATATTATGCTTAAAAGATTAGTGTGGAGATTTCTTAGACTAGTTTCTTTCTAAAATTGGTGTGTTCTTAGATTAAAAATGTGTGCTTTACTTTAGAGAGTGTTTTTCATTATTAGTCCTTCTTATCTTGATTTTACTCTTGATATGGCAGATGTCGACGCCTCTCTGATGGCGCTTGTCGTAGTACACGGAACATCTCTTCCGCAGCTTGGGTTATCTATTCACCCTCTGACGAGTTAGTATCTATGCACGGGATAAGCCTCGGTCAAACAGCAAACAACATTGTAGAATACAGTGCAATGATTGAATTTTTTAGCTCCCTATACCAATAGGTTTCATTTTTCATGATTGACTGGGGAAGTGCCAAATATGTTCATCCTTTTTATACTGCAAAGATTCCATATGTTGATGAATCTTCACTATGCATAGGTGGTTAAATCTTGCCAGAATTGATGATTGGCCAGACAACTTAATCCTGGCTAGGTCATGTTTGAATTTTACTTGTCTAAGAATAGAGAATGAAGGTCTGCACAAACAATTTAAGCTTGGCAGGCCAATAGTTAGGCAGAGAAGCAAAGGGTCTCAACAGCTTAATCTGAGCCCTGGAAGAAATAAGGGTAGACTTAGATAGGAGGGCAGCTAAAAGAAAATAGAAGAATCAGGGTTTGCTAGTTCAAGTGCACCCAATAAGAATGAAGAAAAAATGCTAGGTATACTAGGTTGGGTAGGCAGTTTTGAGGGTACAAAGGCATGGTTTGTGAGCAATTTTCTCTTCTAGAATGACTTTCCATCTCATAAAATCATAAGGTACCATGGTAAGGTGGCTACAAATCAAATGGAGCATGACTAATTCCCCTCCCCATCTTCCCAAGAAACACTTACTAACATTCCCCCCCCAAAGGGTAATGAAATCTGCTCATTACCTTCAGCCCCTTTAGCCCACTTCATTCCATGGCAAAAATAAGTGAAAAGATGTTTTACCTAGGCAAAACAAGCCACATTTCTTGTGTAAAATGTCTTTATTCTACCTTACCAAACTTTCCTAAAGCTTCACCATTTGTCATCCTTTTCTCTCCCCTTGGCCTAAGTTTTCGCTTTATAAAACTTAGCCTAAGCCATACAAATCCATCCCCCACAATCATATTAACCTACTAACCTTATTATATAACTCCTTTTAGTACCCCCCCCCCCCCCTTAGTATATAAATACATGAAAAAACCCCAAAAAATAAATACCCCGACCCTTGGCTAACTATAGCCATATTTTAAAAAAGAAATTAGGGAGTCATTGGCCCACCAGGGGCCAATAACAACCCTCCACATACCCATTGGGATTTATATGGCATTTGGCTAAATAAATAACCTAAAACCGCACTTTTGCCCCAAAAACCCACTTTTCCAAAGTTTGTGAATACACAGAAAAACCGTACAAAACGCAAAAAATTAACGTGGGTTCGCCACTGTTAAAAGACTGCCAGCTCTATGGCCCACCAGCCGTTCGATCGCCGCTCCCAGATCCGACGGTAGTCAGCAATTTCGGAAGCCCCAACCTGCCAAACAATAGTGTCCTGGGGATGGGCGGTATTTCCACCGTACTGGGACGCGTGTAAAGCGCCCGGTATGTTCGGAGCCCCCTCCCCCGAAATCGCTTTCCCCCAAAAGCGGTGCGATATTATCGCTTACCACCTGCCCCCTCCCTATTGACGTCATGCTCACATCACTTGATGACATCACCTGCCATGTCACCCGCCACGTCATATGCCATGTCACCTGCCATGTCAGCATCCGTACCCACTAAACGACAAAAATGACATCATGCTAACGTCATCCTAAAAAAGCGCCCCTAACTTGCCAAAGTCAATTTTTTTGGGTAAAAAGGGTAAAAGTGTTGTTTTTTCACCATTCGTTGTTTGTTTCCTACGTGAACCTGTACATGCAAATTACGTCGAAAACACCATTTTCGACCGTTCAAATCCGCCAACCAACGAGCACAGTGCACAGCTCGGCCCCTCGACCCACCTGGTCGCCTGCAAGTTGCCCATTTCACCGAGAAAACAGGTATTTACCAGCAATTTGCTCCTGACCCTATTTTCCATTAGTTTCTTTATAAAATTAGCACCAACACCCACAATTTAAAGAAAAAAAAACTGTGTGCTGCCTACAAATCCTCCATAACCCTCTGAGATGCCAAATTCACTGAAAATCCACACAGTCATCTAAAATTGAGCTCGTTTGGCCCTGTAAACTCTCCAAAGAACCTCCCAAGCCGTCTTTGCCCACAATTGAAGTCCACTGTGCCAAAATAGCCCATAGCTCCTGCTTCTCCAGCTTACATCACTCCACAGGACCGAATTCAGGCCAACAAACTAGTTCTAACTATGAAAATCCATGGGAAATCCTTAAAGCCATCATCATGCCCATTTTTACCTGCACAGAGCCAAAGGTTCCAATTCTAAAAAGCAATAGAGCTAAGCCATGGAAGGTCCAGTGGCCTTAAACATCACCCCCCTCAATGCACCCCACAAAGAGTTAGAACATTTGCCTTTGGCTGATAAAGATTACCTAATCCAAGACCTCATAGGTTTCCAAAACCATCTTCAAGCAGTCTGTGAGCTCAGAAATAGTTACTTGAATCAAGATGATGTATGTGGTATTTGGGAATCCAACCTACCTAGATACTACCTCCCCTCTGTGAAAATATTCCCTGAGATCATCCACCTCTGTTTTGAGAACTATGAGCCAACAAACAGAGCAGTTAAACTTCCATCTGGGACTACTCTTTTCTATATCACTCCTGACTCTATCAACCAGATGCTGAACTTTAAACCAACACACCTCCAGTTTCCTCTTACCCTGAAGTACTTACTGGATGAAGGTCCCAAACTCTCCAGCTCATAAATAGCCAAAATTGCCAAAGTGTTCATGAGGGAAAATAGCCAGCCCAAGGAGCCACCTCCTTTTCACTATGCCTGCTTCACTGAAATGGGTAGGTTAGTGGTTGATATGATATCTTTTGTGTTGGGGTTCAAGACAAGTGAGCACATTGATGAAACCATATTGGTTATGCTATCTATTTTTACCCCAGGGAAACCCCCTGCTGTCAAGTACAATTATGCCAAGTTTATTGCCAATAAGATGCATGACCAATTGTTGATGCTGGATAGGGATGGAATCTTCAAATATTCTTCTTATATATATCATCTATTTTTATATTACCAGCCAGATATCTTCCAATTCCCCATTAGAAAATTAGACTGCAAAGGGGAGAGGAGGTCTGTTATTTTTTGGACCCTAATCTTTCATGATGTACGCAGCTCTCCCTACTCTTATTGTGACTTTGTTGATCTATTTGTGTACCCAGTCTCTTGCCTCTTGATCAGAACTCCTCCTCCTAGACTGACACATGATATGAAAAAAATACTATAGCTCTCCAAGAACTATAAAATAGGTGACTGGTATTTCTACCAAAATCACACTATTCTCAGGATATATGGCTGTGAGTTGTGCCCCTACAAGCTGCCCAAATATGTGCCAATGAGACTGTTTTCCTTGGAATATTTCAGGCAATTCATCAACTTAGATCTGAGTCACTTCCATAGCACGAAGAAAATGGCCCAATTGAAACTGAGAGACCAATTCGGCCCCTTTGTTATGAACAAGAAAGAGGGATGGAAGGATGTTGATGAGCTATTGGGTCAAACACTCAGACTCAAGAGAAGCTTTTGGTGGGTACCCTATGACCCATATGGCTTCATCAATGCAAGAAGGGTAAAATATAGGCTAGCACTCTATGAACACTGCATCATCCCTAACATAGAAAAGTATGCCAACCAAGATGAGTGGTTGGAGGGCACCCTAGTTGAAGAGTTAACTGAGGAAGAAAAAATGGAACAAACCATGAAAGATTTGGAAAAAACTCTTGACTTGGAATATTTTGGGCAGGTGTCTTTCAAAAATCCACAGCCGACTGGGGAGAGCTCATCAACTGCCACAACTACACAACAGGTTTCCCAGGAAAGGACTACACCAGAAACAGGGACAACAAAGGGCAAGGATTTGGTAGTGTCAGAACAAGGAATCATGGAAGAGCAGCCTACTACCTCAAAGGAACACAGCCAAGGGTAAGCCCCTTCATTACAAACACAAGCACCAGAGGTACCAGCACTGCAGACTCCTCTTCATGAGGAGAGAAGCAAGAAAAGGGACTGAGAAGAGACCACACTTGCAAGTGGGTCAACATGTCAGCAAGAGGCCAAGAGGAAAAGGGTAGATCCTCCTGAAGAGGACACTGTGGAAGACATTACTGAGAGCCCAAGAGGAGGGAGAGCCATTAGCCAACAGATTTATGCTAGCTCTCACAGACAAGAAGGAGGGAGACAACATGGAATGGAAGTCTCCTCTTCAAGGTCGCAAGCAAAGAAACCATCAGACATCAAGCAGTCATTCAAGGAGATTAAGGCTCAAAATGAGTCATTAAGAATTCAGTTGTATGACCAGTTTCTTAAGATGATACCCTCCAAACAACATAGACTAATGGTAGCCTATGACATCAAGGAGGAAAAAATGATTTTAAGTCATTTCAAGGCCAAAGTTTAGCAGCCCCAGTTTGTAGCTAACTACATAAGGACCAATCTAGAGGTCCTTGCCAAGGACATTCACCCAATGTATCAAATCGAATTACACAAACAAACAGGTGAAATGGTCTATGCCACACTGGCAGACAAAGCAATGCTGGCCCACCAATTAAAAGACTCTGGAGGAAATAATTGTTGATTTGGGACATGATCCCAAGGATTCCAAGGCCACCAAATCATTGATCAAAAAGAAGAAGGAAGATATTGCTGCCCTTAGAAAGCAGTTGAAGCTACCTGTCACCATGCATCCCCAAATAACAGAGCTAGCACAAGAAAAGGCAGAAGAGGATGTCATGGATTTATTAATGAGAATGAACCAAGGGCTGATGTAGACAGAGCAAGAGCTGGAGAAAGCATTGCAAACTAAGCAGGGAGAGTCAACCTCCTAGCCACCCCAAACAGCTCCAACAATTGTCTCTGCTCCCCCCATAGACATAGCAGCAATTCCTCCCACTAAGCCACCATTGACAACAAGTACAGTGACTACAGATGCTACAACAACAACAACAACAGAGCCTGAAACCAGCATGAAAATGGAGGAAATGATGAAGGCAGTAAAAGAGCTAGAAGCTCAAATGTCAGAGCTCAGAGAAACAAAAGAAAAACTAGCCAAGCTAGAGGTGAGCTATGCAAAATAAAAAATAACAGTAGCAGAGAAGACCAGAGAGGTGAAATCCCTAGAGAACAAGGTGAAAACATTGGAAAAGGATCTCACCTTACATAAACCTCTGGCAGATACTAAAATGATTTTGTGGACTAAGATTGGCCACTCCATCACTGACCAATGGAGATCAATTCAAACAATGTACGAGCAAATGGAATTAATAGACAGGGCACAAGAACAAATACAAAGGGCCTGGGCATCATTAGGAAATATGCCTGATCAGGCCCATGCACTCATCCATTTTTTGAACACTAATACCAAGGAACAATTAGTAGCTTTAGAGATCAATGACAAGATAGGCACCATTTTGACAATAAAGAAGGTGCTAACAATGAGAACCTGTTACACAGTAAAATGTCACTGTCTCTTTGTCAGTCTCCCTATTGTGTCATAAAATCACATCCACCATGCTCATGCTCTTTGAAATGACTAAAAACCCTCCTTGCCTAAAGTTTATTGGGTCATCGCGACTGTTATTAAAATAACCGCGCTGACGGGCGGATGACAGTGTAACTGGTGCGCTGCCAGCGCGGAAGCACACGGGTTTTCCGCGCTGGTCGAATTTCATAAACAGCGCACCCTCCGCTTGTGTAAAATCGTGCTGACCAGACCTCTTCTGTAATTGAGATGCGATGCCAGCGCGCCAACCAGTTTTGCACCCGCGCTGATCCTATTTAGGCGAGTTTGTTCTAATAGCCAGCCTTCCATATGACTCCAGACTTGGCTGTTAGCTTTGTAAAGGTCGCCATTCTTTCTCTGGCATGTCTGTTCGCCTGGTCACCCACTTTTCTTGGGGGAAAGCTCATCCTTTCACTATTAATGGAGACTCCTTCTCCTATATAAGCCTCCACCATTGCCATGAGCAGCTAGTTTGGAACATATAGACCTTGACATAGAGGAATTCTTAGTGCATTAGTGCTGCTCTTTGTAGGCATTTGGTGTGTTGTGTGAGGATTTTTATAGAGCTTAAGGAAGGTTATGAGTTTGTTGCCTTGTATATGAGAGAGAGACCTCTTTGACTTGGGAGATCTACTTCAAAAGTGAATGCTTATGAGACATGCTGGCTGGACCCTCTAGAGAAGGACTCAGCGTCAGAACTTTGGTTGTACCTTACTCTACTTCTGATTAATAAAGATAGATGACTACTGTTATGGTTCCATTCTCATTTGTCTTATGAATGATTAATGTGAATTACATCCTTTTTTACTGATGTATAGTTGCTTTTAGTAGATTTTACGCTTTTGTTTGCTCTCTCTTTGCTTGTGCAGGTGTCCACCCACGAGGATAGTGGAGGATTGTGATCGGCTGGAGCGAAGGAGCGAGAGGATCATCTCTTCATCAAACATAGCGCTGGAATCCAAGTAGGTTTTCTTTACCCACTTGTTAACTGCAACTAGGAACTTGCAGAGTAGCATTGATTGATTGTTGCTAGACCCCTTTTGGCCTAGTAGGGATCGCCTGTATCCATAGAGGGGATTTACCTCTCCAACAGAACCCTTATACAGACTATGGAAAGAAGTTGTCAGGAGATGCAGATGGATATTAATACCTTCACAGAGAAATTGACAAACTTACAGCAAAGGGGTCTACCAACTTTACTCACAAGCAATCAAAAATTGTTATCACATCAACAATATGCTCATCGGGTGAACATGTATGTGACAAATCAGACCACTGCATCATCCAGCAGCTCAGAAAACACAAGACCTCCTACTGGACAGAGCTTGTATAACAAACTGGAGAATTTGGTTTTCATAGAACATGAAACAAATCATCTGTTTGAAGTCAAGCCCAATTTTTACAGATATACTGAGGCTGATGAGATACTAATAAAGATACAAAGACATTAGTTGCCTGCGGAACACTGGTGGCAAAGTATGCTGGAAGTTTTGCCTAAGTAAATTTGGATCCTTTTTGCCTATGTACATCTGGTCAAAGGGCAAGACATGTGGCAGATATAAATGAAGGAGCTCAGGCCAGGATCAGGACACATTAAAGATGAATCTAGAGCAGGTAACTGATCAGGACAACAATGCAGGAAAGAAAAGCAAAGACATAACTGCCAGCCGAATTCCTGGGTGAAAAGTCTAAAATATCTTGTTAGTAAAGCAGCCAACACAGCTACAATAACTCTTGCCTTCATTTCTGCCTTTATTTATCCGACAAAGTAGCTGAAGGAAGTTATTGCTCCTTATCTTATCCTTAAGATATTTTTTAAACTCTCTTTTGTATAAATACCCCCCCAAAGAATGTATTCGGGGTTGGTGATTCTCCCATTTGAACTGCGTTGTAACTCAGATATTGATTAATACAAAGGGCATTGAAATGCATTGTTGTTCGATCTTCTAAATGTGGATGTGATGATGTTGGACTCTGCCACAGAATTCCTATGTCTTTCTTTAGCTCAATAAGTTATTCTAACTATGTTTTGTGTTTTCTATGTTTGCAAGTCTCATATATGTTTCATAATCTTAACAATAGGGAAAAGAATAGCCCAGAACTTGTTTAAATACACTCTGTGTTCAATTCCTATTGTTATCGATGTTTTCTTCACAATTAGCTTGAATAGAAATTCTTAAATGCTTCTATCTCTGCTAATTCCCTCATTTTGAACATTGTCAAGGAATTCTTCACTGCTCCTTGAAAGTATTCAAGCACTTTCCCTCTGCCATTAGGATAAAGAATTCTTGACTGCCCTTTACCCCCTGGCCTACATCCCATCCATCACTGGCCTTGATATTGTTCCAAACTGATTATCTTTCTCTATAGTATTACCTATCATCACATAAACACACTCAGCAATCCACTTTCATAGACTCCATTGCCCAATGGAATTAACCCTATCAGACCTACATCCTACCTCTTCTTGAAATCACCATCCAAACCCATTTAATACAACACTCTACACATCATAACTAGCATAAAACTTAGAGTAAACAAAGTTAAAACGTATAGAGAGAGCCCTCTCTGGATGCAGTTTGGCTAGAAATTGCATCTAAAAGACTGGTTAGTGGTTACCTCGGCCGTATTCCCTTTTCTCAACAAGTTTTGGGGAACAACCTGAGTGATAAAAGAATTATTATATGAATCCATTTCATTTGGAATTCGAAGTTTGATTGTTAATTTAGATTTGGAACTCGTTGTATTACAACTTAATCGAGTTTATGCCATTATAAATCCAGTCTTATTACGATTGTTTTTTAGAGTCCGTCTTTTGGAACGAGAATTTGATTACATAGAATATCAACACATTCCAAGATATTTAAATACATTAGCAGATGCAGTTGCTTCTCGAATGTTAATAGACATTTGCATTAAATCAAACAGTAAATTTAAAAACATCTCATAACATGTTTTGCAAGATAACCATAATAATAATATAGCATAGCATAAGAGTGTGCCAAAATATACATCGTCCTCGATCATAGGTTGAAAAACACCTTATGATCGGCAAAAATGATAGTATTAAAAGTCCAAAAATGAGTCTACAAGGCAATCATCCTATCACTAGTGATGATCCCGATAAGACACCACTGCTCGGGCCACCCTACAAAGGAACCTCCTAAAAGGTCCTAGGACCCCAATCACATAGCGTTGAAGCCTAAGAGGAATGTCATCTATGCTAGTCTCCGGAATATCTACGGTCAAGCGCTCTAGATGGCTCTCCAACTCAGCAAAGGTCTCTGCTAATTGGTCCTGTGGAGCCGGTGCTGTGGCAGCTGGTTGTCTTCGATCATAGGGTTGGAGAGTGGCTGGTCGCCGTAGACCCACATCTGCATTTAAAATTTTTTACTATTAGTTTCGGGATGCTTTTAAAAAAATAAAAAAATACATACATAATTAAAATGTTGAAAACAAGTTTAGCTCTATCATCCCATTGCTCTCCTGGTGGAAGAGCCATGTTGGGATCACCACGATAATCCATCCCAGTGTATGGAAAATCCTGAATAATAAAGAGTTGGTTCTCTAACCAACGGAAATACTCTGGTGTGAATCGAACAACCTCGGTACCCTCCTCAGTTTGGCGGGCCATGACTGCAACCCATCGCATAACCCGAGGATCTCGGGGAAGTCCAGCCTCAACAGTGAGTTGCTATGGAACCACCATAGGTACCCTCTCTAGGGCAAAGCTGACAACTAAATAACCATATCCAAAGTTCTTTAGTTGTCCATTCTTCACCCTAGTCAATTGGCCCTTCACATTGGCCAATACAACATCGCACTAGTTGAAGATGGTGCCTCAGAAGCAGTCTACTGCCATGCGCATCTGGGAACCTGTAGCTATATGCAATGCTACGCTCCTGAAGAGTCTGGTAACAGTAAAAGCAATCACCTTCAGTTCAGGGTAGGAGATGGTTTTCACATCTATCCATTTTTCCGGATTCTGGTTATTACAGAACTCTAGTTGGAGACTAGCGACAGATTGGCCACCTGGCCTAGATCCGAACAGAGATAACTCTGCGCCTCTCTTGGGCAAGCCAGTCAAAAAGTATATGTCATCGGACTCGATTTTGAGCCGGTTGCCACCAATAGTGGAGCACTGGTCCTGTATGCTCCACCTATTCACCAGCCATTGTAGAAAGTCTACCTGTGCCCTCATGCCAGGTATGGTCCAAAATTTGAATAGTATGCATGCTCTCAATGCCTGTAATGAAGGTGGATGGAGTAATGCAACTTGATCCACGTCCTCATGCTCTCTCTCCCGCCAAACAAGCATCTTGTGTACCTACATTGCAAAATAGGTGGATTAGAATTTTCATTTCAAAATTCTATGGGGCAAAAATGAAGAAACTAGGGTTCAAAATCCGCATTCCGCGGGGTTTGCACCCATCCCTTTAGAGACAGTGCGTAGGTGCACACTTCTCCTTAAGGATAGGTGCGGCACCCCAACTTTTCTACGTGCACAGAAAAATCAGGGTGCGCAGGGGCCACATGGTGCCCCTACGCAACTGCCACGGGTGATTTTTGCCCTATTCTTGCTCTAAAAACCAATTTATAAACCCTAAAACAAAATATTAAACGGATGAAATGTAAGTCAGGGACAATGTGAATTACCTGGAGAAGACGGTCCTCGATTCTAGCAGTCGGATTTTTCGCAATCTCCACAGGAAGTTTTCTACCAAAAGCTCTTACTTTTTACTCCAAAGGAAAACGGTAAAAATGAACTTGTAAAAGCCCTTTTTATAAGATTTTTTGAATAAATAAATTACATTTATTTATTTTTTACTTTAAAAAAGGTCATTTTTGGTGCATTTTTATTATTTTTAAACAGATATGAGTAATATTTGCAGTTTTTGTGCAGAATATTGGGTATTAAGGTGAAATTGGTCATTTTCGACAAAACACACATAGGAGTCCTCTTTAAGCTCTTTTCTGACTCGTAAAATATGAAAAGATTACCGAGTTTTTCTTTTTAGACTCGTTAAAGCGAGATTAAAGAGACGTTCCTTTTATAGCTCTTTTCCAATCGTATAAACATGAAAAGATTGCCAGACTTTTGTCGTTTCAAGTTCGATATTGGTAATAAAACGACATGTTTTCGATCACTTTTTTACTTTTTCAGATTGAAGGCACTAATTATGAAAAGTACTCCTTGATCGTAATGATCAAGCAATTCTCTCAAGTATTATTTTATACTTTTTTCGGGCTTGGGAGACACAAATTTACGAAAAAGGACAACCATGGAGTTTTCTTAAGTTTTTCTTCTGACTCCCTAAAATTGAAAAACGTAGAGTTTCTCTTATACTGGACTCGTTTAATTTCACAGTAAAGGATATGTTCAATTACAATCAGGAACGGACCACTCCTTCTTAGGGTTCGAATCTAAACTAAGTTGGACTCATCCGAAGGATGAGCTTATAACCAAGAAAATGTTATCCTCCTCAAGATTGTCAAAAATAAAGAGGTACTTTCCAGAAATGGTGGGGGAAAAGAGAGAAAAATGAACCTGTTTGTCATACTTTGTGTTTGAAAAACTTTCCATCACTCTTCAACACGACACTTTTATCCACCTAGGTTGGGAAATCCTTTACCTAACAGTTAATCAAGCCACATTGAAAGTCTTCAACTGGTTTTTGGGTATTAGCTTTGGATCAACTGTCACCAAGCCATCTGTAGTGCCATTATGTGTTCAAGAGGTCTGTGCAAATAAACCCTTCACCTGCAAAATATTTGTCATCCATCATTGACCATCCCTGAGTTAGTTCTTGCCAAATATATTTCTCCAGACTTGATCTATGATTTCGTGTTATGGGCTTGCCTATAATGGATCCCTTTATATCGACTCCAACTCATTATCTAGAAAGATGATCTAGAGATCAGTAGTACCTTGGAATCTACATGCCTCAATGGTAGGTTTCTCGCCTTTGACGACAGGTTGCATCATTGACCTTCGATCAAAGGATTCTGTGACGTGTTCGACATCGACTCATTCATTCACATTTCATGGATTGTACTGAGTACTTTGAGGGCCATTGACATTACCGGTGGTTCCTCTCACACTTGTTAACAATTTACATCATTGATTGGTAATCAAGTGGTTTCTACCATGTTCGACTCCGACACATTCATTCACATGGATAGAATCGTACTAGTTCGGGAAGTAGAAATGAAGACCCTGGATCTAGTTTCCACCATCCAGGCTGTGAGTAATTTTTTTATCATTATATAGTGGACAATTCATAAACAGATGGTTGCGCCCATACTGTGTCCATATGTTCCTACTTGTGGTGTAATACAAAATAATTCCTGTATCAGAGCAGTTTTAGATAGTTCTTAGTTAGTTTTGATCTGAGTATGGGAATGCCTACCTCAACGATGATATTTTCACATATATATTTTGTGTTGAATGTTTTTACAGGTTTGACCGGGGTATCCACAGGAAGATCCTTGAAATGATAAAGTCCTTCACTCTTCTTAGATGATCAAAAAAAAAAAACCATCCTCATCTACTACAGGCTTCACACTTTAGGGGGAAATCTGTTACACAACAAATTGTCACCATGACTTCTACAGTTTGTGTGAGTCCATCAACACTCATACATACCTCCTTTGCAAGTCTTGAGCCTCAGCTCTTCATGTCAAGCCTTGAAAATGGGAGAAAGACCTTAAAAATATCTCAAATCCTGGTTTCGCACTTTCTCCTACCATTGCCTGCGGTGTCGCACCCAATGGTCATGTTTCCCGCGAACTTGACCGCTCTATCTACTGAGTAATGGGTACGAACCCCTGTAAAGGTTAAAAAGGTGTGAATTCATTCTTAAAAACTCATCTTGGGTCACTTCTAGACACTTCTAGAAGGAATAATATGCTGGCAAGTCCGCTCCACCTTGGTTCATCCATTCCATAACTAAGGGAGCTAACTCCATGATATGAGGTGCTTATCCCATTGAAGGAGGAACTTATCCCTTCAATGGTGGACCTGCAACTCCCTCCATTTGCATTATAAATTCATGCATTGGGCTGGTTGTAGGGGAGGTTGAAAGCTGAAGATTCTTGAGGGTAAATGCTGTTGGAAACTAGACTTCTTTTTGAGCTTGTGAGAGGAGAGATCACATACCTTTCATGTCATTTGGGAAGTGACTGAGGCTTGTCAAAGTAGAGGAGACTCTTGTTGGACCCTGGAAAGAACTTGTGCAACATCAAGGAAAAGGTTGTAAGGTTATTTTATTCATAAAGTTAATAAAATCAAGTTTGTTTTTCTCAATGAACTGTCTCTAATGGTTTATTTTATGAGCTCCTTGATCTTCATAATGAACATGTTTTATTATATGTAGGTATGTTTTGATGTGTGTTTGTTTGTGTATGCAGGTTATTAAAAGGGAATTGCTTGAAGCTGTTGGGATAAAACTACTACAAACAAGCGTTGGACCGAGGTAGGGTCTGTTACACCTCTTAGTATTCATTTATGAATTGAAACATGTTTAGAGAAAATTATATTTGCTTGTGCTCTTTGTTGCTAGATATCGTTCGATACTAGGGAGATCGGTCTTGTCCGCAAGAACAATTTATCGGGTCAACAAGGGTACCCATTTTTTAAATAGAATATCAAGTCTACATATTGGGATTCAGGATTAATGGCACTTATCTCATTGATTCCTTCAATACCGTTTGTACCTTCATGTTCCTAAATATTATAAGCTCTTGCTAACAACCTGTAAAAACATTGGCCTCTGACAATCTTTGCTGGTTTTATGTACAAATCATATTCTTGTAATGTTGTGACCCAATTTTCCCTTTTTCTCCCAATTCCCTTTGAATTAGTAACTGTCTTACCGCTGAAAAAGGGACTATAACTTTTGTATGAGCCTTTAAGAGAAAGGTCCTGAAGTGTTTAATGGCTTTATATATAGCAAGGGCTTGTTTTTCAACTTTGGAGTAATTGAGTTCAGCACCTTGAAGGTTTGAACTATAAAATGAAATTGGTGCTTCCAAGTTTTGATTATTGATTTGTGTCAGCACTGTTGCGTAAGATGAATCAGATGCGAGATTATACAGAATGAAATGATTTGAAAAATTAGGAGTTTAATGCAGAAGCATTTATGATTGCTTGCTTGATTGAATCAAAAGCTTCATTTTCTATATGTCCCCATTTAAACACCGAAATTTTCTTAATCATGGTTTGTAATGGTAAAACAATCTGCGAAAAATTTGGAACAAATATTTTTACAAAATTAATCTAGCCTAAAATTGATTGCATTGTTTTTTTATTATGTGGTAATGGAATATCAAAAATATCTTTGATTCTATTTGGATCAATATAAATACCATCCTTTGAAACAATGGAACCCAAGAGCTTACCTTCATCAAGAGCAAAAAAGGACTTCTTAGGATTAAGTGAAATGCCATACCTTTTGCAAAGCTCAAAGATTTGTTTCAAATCATGTAAGTGATTTGATATTTTCTTAGAGAAAACAGTAATTTCATCCAAATAAAAAACTATTGATTTATTGATTAGGCCTTTGAATGCGATGTCCATTGCTCTTTGAAATGTAGCTCCAACATTGATTAATATGAAAGGTATTTTTTGATAGGCATAAGTTCCCCATTTGGTTCTGAAGGTAGTCTTAAGTCTATCATCAGGGTGGGCCAAAATTTGGTTATACCTTGAAAAACCATCCAGGAAGGACATTAATTCAAAACTAGCCACCGAATGGAGAGTTTGCTCCATGGTAGGTAAAGGGAAGTTATCCTTTTGACTTGCTTTGTTAATATTTCTGAAATTAATACAAATTCTAGTTTCACCATTTTTCTTCCTTATTGGCACCATGTTGGACACCCAATTTGAATGTCTAACAGAAAAAATTATCTTATCTTTCAAGAGTTTGTTTAATTCAAATTTTATCTGACTCTCTAAGTTAGGATGAATCTTCTTTAATTTCTGATGTACTGGTTTTTCTTCAGACATCATCAAAATTGTATGTTGTATGGTAGATGTATCATATGTTTTCAAATCATCATATTTCCAAGCGAAGACATTTTTATATTTGTGCAATAATCTAATAAATGCAATTCTTTCTTCTGGTGTAATTCCTAATCCCGAATTAATGTTTTGTGTATTCTCCTCAGTACCAAGGTTTATTAATTCAAATCTCAAAGTAGAACTTTGAAGCTTTGAATTAGTAACATGTTTAAATCTATCTTTAATATCATAAAGATCTTCAAGTTTGACCACTGGTTTGGGTATTGAGTTTTCTTCAAGCTTTTCCTTCATTTTAAGATCATGCTCACTTTCATTAATAATTTGATCATCATAGGACTTATCAGAAGTTAAGAAATTTAAAATGTCATCATCATGATTGAACACTTGCCAGTGAGTGACATTGTCAAGAATCAATGGCCTGAAAATTAATTCTACTGAAAACCTATTGGGACTGTAATCTTCAGATGGCAGGAGCTTAGAAGCAACATTAGCTAGCAAATCTGCCGCTGCATTCTGAGATCTCGGGATGGGAGAAATATTAAATGCTAAAAAATAATATACAAGGTCTTGCACCAAGGATTGATAATGTTTAAGGTGACTAGAAAGGCAATTTATAGTATTTCTGACTTTTCTTATAACAATTTCAGAGTCACCGAACACTTTCAAATATTGAACTTTAAGACCGATGGCTTTATAAAGTCCTTGAATCAAGGCTTCATATTCAGCAGTATTGTTTATGCACTCAAATTCTAATCTGCATGATAACATGGTCTTTTCTCCTTCAGGACTAACTAAAATACATCCTGCCCCTGCACCTTCATTAGATGTAGACCCATCAAAGTATAATGACCAAAACAAAGGTTTATCTAAAGTTTTGTTTATAGTTTCTTTAGCAATTTTAACACACCTTGATGTATCTATTTGGGAAAAAATTTCAATTTGAGATGTGAAACTATTAACTGAAAAAAGTGATGATTGAGCAGTAAAATTTCCAAAGAATGATTCAGATGAATAGTTACCCAGAATGTTGTTTTTGAATGCTATTGGTTGGTTTTCTTGCTCAAACTCAGTAACAGTATGAGTCATATGTTTCTCCTGATTAATCTTGATGTGATTTGGCTTTCCTTTATAGGGTAGCCACATGTGCGACCAATCAGTGGAAATGTAACCATGAAGTTTCTCAGACCAGTCTCCACTTAAAATCAAACCATAAAACTTAGGGATATCAACGATTAAGATATCAATTCTCTAAACAACCCCTGGATCAGTTGATAACTTGATGGTAAGAGAATTGATTTCTCCTAATACTTGGACCTTAGTTCTATCCATCTAGACAATATGTATTGCAGAATTTTTGGGTTCAATATTCAATTTAGAACAAACTGAGGCTGGCATTATATTCGAAGAAGCCCCTGAGTCTATCAAACAATTATGCAGATTTCTATTATAAATTTTGTAGGTCAAGAGAAAAGGAGGAGTATGGGAATTTGATCTATCTCCAATTAAAACAACATCAATAGCTTCTACCCTACCAGGAGGTGGTTTACCTGTTTCATTAGCAGCTTTGGACAATACAACATTTGGAAGAGGAGAAGAAGGCACCACATCTAACTCCTTAAGAAACAATATTTGTTGATGTTTGAGTTTACTAAGCTCAAACATTGTGATATTTGCCTTTTTTTTCTTCATGTCTTCAATAATGTTGTAACCCATAGAGTTTGTAACTACTAATGTTTTAGATGTTGAAGGGGGATTTGAAGCTGATGGCTGATTTTGAGAAGGTATCGTTGTAGACTTCTTTGTGGGAACTTTTTCTTTAGTAATGGTACTTGAATTCCTTTTCTTCTAAGTAATTTTTAACAAGTTCAGGAGTACCTTTACTCCTGGTAGTTACAGGAAAATCTTCCTATTCATTTTTGTTATCAAAATTAGGTAAGATAAAGTCCCACATCCCATGACATTCTACAATTACCTCTTCCTCGGTTTCTTCAAATGATAAGACTGTCTCTTGTTCTTCATCTTCTTTGGGGTTTGAGTCTACATTGGATATAGCATTTGGAGGCTTTGATTCAGGGTTCTTAAAGTTTCTAAATGGCCTTTTTGTTGAAGTCTCAACTACTTGCTTCTTGATTTCTATCATTTCATTTCACATAGTTTTGAGAACTTTTTGGAGACCTTCCATATCATAGGGATATTTAGCCACTTTGTTTTTTGA
This sequence comes from Pinus taeda, assembly GCA_000404065.3. NCBI lineage: Eukaryota > Viridiplantae > Streptophyta > Pinopsida > Pinales > Pinaceae > Pinus > Pinus taeda. Next base: position 78,958 of record APFE030814819.1, on the reverse strand, counting down.
ATCATCTTTGAAGGAGACCTTTTTTTTTATTTTCTATCTTCAAGAGTAGCTTTCTTTTCTAAGGCAATGATGTGTTTCTCTACAGCAAGTGCCTCTTTCGTATTTTCTGCTAGAGTTGGTTTTGCAGCTCTATCTACAAAGATAACTATATTTGAGGGTAAAGTTGTTATATACCATTCACTTCTAACTTGATCACTAGGTTTAGAGGCAGTCAAAATCTTATTCAAGAGTTTATTGAATCATGAATTGAACTCTTTTATAGGATCTTTAGACTCTATCCTAATATTTGAAAGATCATTGATTAACGTCGCTAGAGATCTGTCATCACCGTATTTAGTCAAAAATTGTTCTTGAAAAATGTTCCAACTAGTAATGGATCCTGATGGCAAGAAAAAGTACCAAGACCCCGTTGATCCTTGTAGGATATAAGGGAAAAGTCTAACAACCACATCTTCCGCTGTAACTCCTTTTAAGTTGACTGACAACATAAAGTTGTTAATATGCTCATCTGCCTATATGCCTGCATCTGGATTAAATTTCGGCAACCATTTTTCAGGATGAGCTGGAAATGGTTTTAATGTTGCAGGCATCATGACTGCACCAGGATTATTCCATGTATTTTGTGCCATTGTCAAACTAATACTAGATGACACCGCCGATGAAGTTCCAGATGATTGGGAAGGAGCAGATATTGAATTTTGAGGAGGTTTAAAAATAGATGTTGAAGTTCCAGTTCCCTGTTGAATAACAATCTGGAGTGGAGGAGTGGATGGTTGACTTCACACTGAAGAAGATGAAATGGATGATGATGATGAGAAAGTTTCACTATCAGATCCTTCAGTTGTTTTCCTTTCTCGTTTCCTTGTAGGCAAAGGTAACTCTGTAGGTTCAATACCAAGCTTTTCACTTTGAATTTTGGTGAGAGGGTGAGAAGGAATGAATTGCGAAGTTACACTGCCTTGAGATGCCTCAGATTTCTGTGGAGATATTGAGAATCCTTGAAGTTTGTGGAAGAGAGACTATACTTCAGGAGATTCTGGAGTTAATTTATCTGAAATATTTTAGGGTTGAGCAGTGGTCATTGTCTCTTCTACTTCTCACTTGTAAACTGTAGTTCTGGCCTGCAAGGGAGAAGTCAGAGGTGAGGTGGAGGAAGATTTACTCTCGGAATGGGTTGTAGATTTGGGTTTTCTCGCCATTCATAGTTCATGTCCTCCTTCTAGCACCAAAATTATTGATGCCTCGAAAATCACTGCATCAACATCGGGGAAAACCACCCGCTCCGAACCTTAAAGGCAACTCCTTTTCCATTTGGTGTTGTGGCTCTGACTGGATATAATGGAATCAGTTTCCCAATGATTTATGAATTGGATGGATAAATGCTTGATTTGCTTATATCTAATGGAAAATGATGAAAGATTTATTCTAAAATGCAATACTGTAATTAACTAATCTATCCCGAGAAGTCTCTGTTTTAGTGCAACTCTTAATGGTTCGTATTGAAAAGTAGGCATATAGATGACTCTACTTTTAAACAAAAATATTCATTCATATGATAATTACTTTGTTCAAATAGTTGAACAAAGTAATAATTAAATGGTTATTGCACTGATCTTTATATATCATTGACACATATATAGATGAAAGATAACAACTCTTGAACATTCAATAGTGATAAGTAAAAGAGATTGCTATAAGAGCTTATACATACATCAATAATAGAAAAAATGAATGAATTCTAGTTCACATAAAAGAATGAAGCAAAACATAGATAATAGTACCATATGAGTTTTAATCCCCTCCGACATGAATTTGCATTTGGATTCCATATTCTAACTTAGAAATACTCTTATAGGAAGCAGTAGTGCATATCAGACAAAAGTACTCTTCATTAAAAGCTCAGAATTCAGGTCCAATTTCATAAAAATATATATTGGAAGCACAATAGTGCAACTTCCAATCCAAGTCTTCATACAAAATTTTAGGACCCTTTCTAAAAACATGAAAGGGTCTATAAATATTATCTAGACTAACTAACTATGAAATAAAAATGCTATGAGCTGGTGTAACCAAATCAAAAATACATGAAAATCTCCCCTAAATAGATATGCTTACAGTCGGTAAGGATGGTTCATTGTTTCGGTTAACTATCTTTTGGCTTGAGCTAGTATATGGTGAGCATCGGTTGCAGTTATGGAATATGACTCATGCACGAATGCAGTTGGGCAGTATAGGTGGCATCAGTAATTGCAGGAATCATGTAACTGATTGCATTGGTCATGCATTTGATTGCTATCTTTTGACTATATGGAGTCACAAGGAAGAACCAAAAGGTTTCCCATGTTAAAGTTTGGATGCCCGCGATTAATCTCTGCCTCCTTTCTAGCTCCTGTTTCCATGTCTGCTCCAATGCTTTGACTGATGGTAACTTCCCTGGGGTACATTCTGAAATTAAATTGGACAAATAAAGAGTATTATTAATCAATTCCACTAGATTACCAGTCGTCGATATACATCTCGATGTTTCCCGTTCAGCTTTCATCAACTGCATTTGCCACTCAAGGAACAGGATTTCCTTGTGTGATTCCAGAATTTGGGACAGATTTGTGGCTTGTCCTTCTTTGGTTTCTTGCCAAGAGAGGAACTCTGTTAGTGTTTCATCTGCCTGCTCCAACTTTTATATGTCATCAACTGACGTATCAATCATAGAAGAGGAAATTTCATAGAAGGGAGGAACAAGAGAAATATTCTTACATAACAAGTTCAACTGATTAGATAATTCTTTAGTAATTTGGAGAGCCTCTGATTTGAATTCCTGTACTTGAGGAAATTCTTTGAACCTTTCTATTTGTAATGACAGTTGAACAATCTGTTCATCTTTCGATTTCCTCAACTGTTCATTCATTGTTTTTAGCTTGTTCATTGCTTGAGGCAGCTCTTTTTTCTTTTTAATTGCATGTTGGTTTATCCTCTATTTCTCTTTTAGCAATTGCTCATTTAATTTCTCATTTGATTGATTTTGTGCTGCTAACTGCTGCTCTAACTACTCTATCCTCTGCTTTCTTTCCTGTACATGTGCCTCAAGTGATATGATCGTTTGATCTTTTTCTTTAAGAAAATTGCTAACTTCTGATGCCTTGTCCATAGTATCTGTTGTATATGCCCCGACATATTGAAAGAGTTTAGTAAGATCTTCGGAAGGGTTGACTTCCTCTCTCCATACCATATTAGTGATCTCCATCTGTGTAGGTAAAAGAGAAGATTGATCAAGTTTTCTCTTCTTTCTTTGTCTCTTTATTACAGCGTTATGCTTAGGGCTGTAGAAGACATCTAAGAGTGGTATTTCTTCTACACGTAGAACAATCTCATCGGAAGGGTTCTCTGGAATCATTTCAACATCTATCTGGGTCATGGATGGATCGCTAGTTCCTTCAATTGGAACTGTATTAGTTGTTGTCTTTGGTCCAGTTGTTACTTCGGGTGTACTAAATCCCTGCAAGCTCTCAGTATTGTTGATAATTGAGTCAAACTATTTCCATTCTTTGAGTAGTTTGGGATCAATATGAATGTCTAAATCAATAAGTTCACTACCCTTTTTTGGTGTTTGCTCCTGCTCTAGTGTTTTTTCCTTTTCAGGAACTTTTTCCAATGCAAGAGCTTTATCAACAGCTTGCTATTCAGTTTCACTTGACTGGACTGCCGGGATCGTGGCTAATAGGTCTAAGGGTAGAGTTTGCAACCTCTGGTCCCTAAGCCTATTAAAAATTTCTAACCCTTCATCTTGATACCTTATCCTGGCCAATGTTTTAACTTGAAATAATGATTCAACTGAGGAAAATAGATCATCATCGAATTCATCAGCTTTATGATCAAACTTAGCAAGTTTGGCTTGAGATGTAACATTATAAGAAACCTGTCTTGGATCATATGGCTTGTTAGGAATTGTGGCCATATTAAACATTAACATATTTTTTGTCTCCTTCTCTACATGCTTGTAGTCATGTAGAGTGAAAATGCCGCACCGTAAAGGGAAGATTGGCCACATGTGCTTCTTTGAATCCTTAAGGGTTCTGGATGTCCCTTCTACTGTTATTTGGTAGGCCAACTCCCGAGCTAACAATTTATCAGGCACATACAAGGGAAGAGCATGGGGTTTAGTAAGGCTACCAAAAAGCCTTATATAAGTAAATTTCTCCTCCCCAAACCAACTGCCTACTGCTATTAAATCAATTTTTGCTTCTGGGGATATCCTTGGAGCAGGTTTATTAAAAATAGAATAATATACAAGGAGAATAAAACCATTGCAAATTTTATACAGATGATTTTTGTAATGAACCTTCCATAACTACTGGTGGTAAATATGGATTGGATTCGGGTCTTGAGGAGTCCATTTCCACCAAAGTATGGGATATTCTGAATTAAAGCAAATAGTATCCATTATATAAGCATTGTAATAGAACGGGGGAATAATCTGGGAAGTTTTATGTACATTTGTTCTGTACTCTAAAATTATTGTGGCTAGTTTATCGGACAAGATATTAACCCAATCCATCACATAACTGTTGATTGCAGCTTCCATTAGGGGAACCATTTCTATGGTGAATTTGGTAGAATCATGTATTCCCCACATGCTACACATCATAGCCTCAGCATAACAATAAGGGGAAGCCAAAGAGTCAACAGAGTACTTACCTGATGACTCATGCTTGTGCTTTTCGGGGAAATGTTTCCATTGCTTTATCGGGGTTGACTCTGAATCATTTTCCTTCACAAACGCTTCTAAGAACGCCTTGTTGTATCACTTCTCCGGTTGAGGTAAGTGATACATCTTTTTGAGATCTTCCAGCTGGAATGAGCCAAATATCCTTCCATCAACAGTGCAAAAGGCTCTGTCCGAGGCTAGAATTTCCACCACCCATCTTACTACGTCCATATATGGCAGGATTTTAGCTCGCGCTGCTATTCTGTGTAGATAGGAACAAGCCAATTCTTTAAGTGTTCCTTCCGATTTGTTAGTTGAATTGGTTGTGGCTTCCTCTGATAATTCCTCAGGCTCCTCTGCTTCTATCAAATTGTAAATGCTCTCCCAGCTAGTGTTTCCTAGACCAAGGGATGTTGTATCTGAGATTAATCCTTTCTTTCTTGGTCTGGGATCTTTAACTGGATGAGCTGCTGCTATGGGAGCTGTTGTTGTGGACTTCTTTGATTTCTTACCCATTTTCTCTGGATCTCTGGTTTCGGAAGAATTCTGCACAAACAGTTGCACACAGTGATACAAAGAGAATGCTTCTGCAAGCCAATATTATAATGAATAAAATTACGTTGATTAGCATAAAATAAAATATAGTTAAGGATTACCACGAATGAAATCTTTTGAAAGATCCATCCTTAACTGCAATATTGAATAGTCGTTTAAACTGTTAATCGTGGTAAATAACATCATAAATTCCCATCACGTCACCCATATGCCGAATGATTGTTTCAAGCGTGCCTTAGATTTTATTGATCGGTGATCAGTGATAAATCGTTGATCGACAATTGGGAGTGTCAAAGGGAAGGATTTTAAAACTTGCTCTAAATATCTACAATCACCGAAAGGTGATACAATATAATGCATGCAAACTTCATTTAATGTATATTTTCTTTTGGAGATGTGCCCCCAAAACATAGATCGCAGTCAGGATTTGGCATGGTCTTTCATATCTTTATCATGTGACTCCGCCGAGTGCCAATTGCCGATTTCGATTAGCTTTATCGCATTGGAAGTTTTTTTTGTTATGCCTCTTCATATGTCCCTTTATTATTGACATAGTCAATTTTCCGATTGGGATATGCTTTATCGCATCGGAGGAATTGAGGGGCTTCGCTTTATTGTGTGTCGGCATTTGTTTCCCCGATTTTCTGATAGCAATTACCTTTTCGGATTGGAGGGTTGGGTGATGTTGTTTTTTGTGTGTTTCCTTTTATATTGCAATATGCGATATCCGATCGTTTTATCGCAATATAGAATGATTTTTTAATATTATAAAGGAACACTTTATTCCTTATTTAAAAGGTTGTATAAAATGATTTATTTACATGGAGGCTTTTAACAAGGATTTTTCTTGTGATGAGGTACATACCGTTTTATTCACACATTTAACTATGTTTATTTTTTTATGGACCCATTTCATATTAAGATTTTGTACAAAAATTTGTATGAAATGGGGGGTTATTGTACAGCACAACAAATTCAGAGGATACTATAGAAAGTTTATAGAAAATTTCACTAAACTAGCATCCCCACTCTTCAAATTACTCACCAAAGATTGTGAATTCAATTGGAATCTTGATTTCTAATTGGCATTTGAGGCTTTAAAAGAAAAAATTTCTGAAGCACCCATTTTAAGAGGTCCAAAATGGAAACTACCTTTTCATATTTCAACAGATGCTTCAAATACAGCTCTAGGAGCTGTATTAGGACAAAAATATTTGATCCCCTATGCCATCTATTACACAAGAAAGAATTTGACTCCCACTGAGTTAAATTACATTATAACTGAAAAGGAATTCTTAGTTGTTGTTCATGCTATTAGCAAGTTCAGACATTACATGACAGACTATGAAACCTTTGTTCTTACAGATCACTCTGCAATTAGGTACTTAATGAATAAACCTATTACTAATGGCAGAGTTACAAGATGGTTATTACTCCTACAAGAATTCAACATCACTATTCTGTTAGCACGTAAATCTTCCTTAGGCTGAAGGAAGGCATAATTCAGGGTAACCACAAACCAAACTCAGCCTCGTAGCTAGCCCTACGAGGTTAGGAGAGGGCTCTCTTTGGGTCTATCTCAGCAGAAGATATCCAATAGAGCCTAAGATGATCCAAATGCAGAACTGATAATGATTTTAGGCTGGTAAACTAATATGAAAGAGTTAATTCAATAAATGAATGAGTTTCTGAGCTATATGGGAAAAGTGCAGCATGAACAGAGATTCAACCAAAGACACAGGATATTTCATAAGGTGAGATAGACATGAGGTTTTAGTAATCAAAATGAATTTAAGTGGGGTGAAAATACTGTTTAAGAAAGTTGAAAAGGGCATTAATGTATGAATCCTTTCTAAGTAGAAGAAAACACATAAAGACTGAACACTTCCTCAAGGCAGAGTAATGACTGAATTCTACCTTTTTCACTTAAAAGTATTCAGCTAGAAACGATCATGAATGAACTACAAAACATCATAGGATACATATGGAACAGAGAGAAAAAACATATGCCAAAACTCATACTGCAAGAATCTTATAAATCAAAGCTGCACCATTTAATTATTTCTCTGTCAAAACTGTACAGTGATAGTGCTGGGTTTTTTCCTCCCACACTTTTTTCTCAGAACTCTCCTCCCTTTACAAATAATTTTTCATACAAAATAAATAAACTCTCTATGAGCAAACCGATCGACCAAAAATAAGGGGCCTTTTAATCATTATTAACAAACAGAAGCTGGAAAGCCAATCATCTGTTTTCTGAGAAGGAGCCACATTACACTTTTTGCTCAAATCTGTTGATGACCAATGAAATCTAAAGCGTAGCCCTCTTGAGTCATAACTGAAGCCAACACAAACATCTGATACTATTTCCCTGACACGGTAGACATCTATGTTTTTAATTTAGGCGTTTCGGTATTCCCTTTTCGCTTTTGACCTTTCAGCTTCTCTCTTGCCGTTTGAAATCAATTTTTATAATGAGCAACAGATCTTGTATCCCTCAACAGCCACATTTTTGCATTCAACTATATCTGGAACAATATTAGCATAAAAGTCTTCCTTCTCACGATTTTCCGATTTGAATTGATCACCTCCCAGAGTCTTATCTGGCAAATGATATTCAGTTTGTCTAGTTGTCTTTAAAGATATCTCAGTTGTCTGCTGATGGACTATCTATTTGGAGGCTGCTCTGTGAATTGTTTAGTTTTCTTTTTACATCTGTCATCTAAATAAAAACTAATTTTTCAATGAAAATGGTTTTCCGCTAAAATTTTTCCTTTAATGAACGCACCCAGCTGCACTTCTCCTTTGATACCACGTGCAACCAAATTTCAACAAAAGCAGGATCAAAGCGTATGATTATGTGCCTTTCATCCCCCTGAACAACGTATTGAATTAAAAGAGCAGCCCTTGCATGCCCAGTATGGAGATAGCCACGTAGTTTCTGAGGAACACGTGTACATACGTTTAAATTCAACTCCAGTCAAAAAGATATAAGAGTTTTCCACCCATGCATTGGTCTGAGCTGTCTTAAACGAATCACGGAATATATCTATGGCAATTTCATCTAGATCCTTTCATGATCAATACTTTCACCGCGTTTATGAATTCATTTCATATGTTGAGACAAAGTATGTTGGCACTGAGATCATGACTTTGTAATGATGCTGTGGCTGTCTATGTTCAGGACCATCATTTGTTATTTTGACTACGTTCCAATTGTGTTTGGCATGAAACCATAGTCAACGTTTCAACTGAAGTTGTAGTACGAGAGGAAAACCAAGGAAAAGAACACCTTTTTTCGCCTCTTGAAGTGCATACTACTCTGCATGATATTTGTTATCACCATTAAGTTTTTTAACACCAACATACTTATCAAATGAAGCATAGACGTCTCGATAGCCTTTAACATCAAGCTGTAGATCATAGAATGATTACTTCCTTGTAGATTTACAATCCACATTTATGCATTCGATGTAGTTCATATGATGTCCTTCAAATAGATGCTTTATTGTATCCTCAAAAGTTGTGCCCTTCATTTTATATTCTACCTTCTCGCAAAGTACTCAGTTTAGCTCCTACAAATCCTCTGTTGTAGCTTGCTCCACTTTCATGCTACAGAGAGGCATAGAGAAGCCTACATCATGCTTTCTTTAGAACAGCTCGAAGCCTACGAGTGGATCTTGTGAGATATGCAGCACATGTATTCTCCATTTTCGCATTTAAACTACCCCCCACAAACATGACTATAAACTGTTGAGTGCAAAACTGAAAGATATCACATGTCTTTTTCCTAAACATGTAGTATATGGAACGAAATGAATCTTCCCAAGCTGATTGTCGTTTTGATAGGAACTCACTCTCTGCAACACTGCCACGAGCACCAGATAATGCCATAGTAGAAATAAGAGATGATGGTAACATAGATTTTGGGCACACCCACGAGTGAAATGCTTTCCAAAAGGAAATCTCCTTCTGTCAGGAGGACTGTGAGCAAGAATTATAGTTTTCATGTACTTTATCATGTGAACAATCAAACTGAAACATGAATTCTTTCGTCCCCATGTAGTTACTAGTATTATTCAACATATGGCACCAGTTAAGTGAAGAGGAAGAAATTAGGCGCATATTAACTTTCAAACTCAAATCCGAAGGTACTCTATCTCTAGCTATTGGCAAATCATGTCCAAAACTTTTAGCATGCAAGGATGATCTTAAATTTACTGATAAACCTGGAGAGTCATGAGGTTGAGTGACAACAGTTGAGGCCTTATTATTTGCCAATCCTTTAAATTCCTTGGCCATATCAACAGTCGTTCTTGAAGACAAAGCGGGAGAACTCAAAGAGAGCTCAGAAACATTACAAAAGTTGTTATATTCTTCACACTCAGCCTTTAGTTCAACGTTTCTTATTTGCATATGCACTATTTATGGAGGTATCTAGATTACCAGATGAAGTGTGATTTCCATTCCTTCTCCAAATAAATTTTGATGAAAGCTTCACATCAGATGGTGTGGAACATTGGTTGGTCTCTTTTATCTGTTTCTGAAACAAAGGAGCATCCTTAAACTTGTCTTTAGAACTAAGTATTCTAAGCCTATCACTAGGCTTTGTAACAGGATAAATATCAGCAACACGAGTATCGATGTATTTGGGAAGCTTGGGCAACTCAACTTTCTTAGGCCCAGAAACCATTGCATCATTGGACTTCTCTCCAGCAAGTAGAGAACCAGATGCTTCTTTCGACATCATACGCAAACTTTTAAACTGTTCTCTGATCTACTCTTTTATCATGGACCACATCTACATTTGAATGCCCACAAACCAGACATGAAATGAAGATCACCTCGGGCATTTACCATGTGACGAAGCAATGGTAATTTCCCCTCACATTGTCCGTGAGAAAGCGGTGACGAACTAATCTCCCCATAGCCAAACGAGCACTGAAACACACAATTTTTTCGAAGATAGGGACACCCCATAGCATTGGAAGCTGATTTTTTCCTTTACAACCGAGGTGAGGTGTTGCAGCAGAAATAAATTTCACTGGTTCCAACCTAGCAATTTTACTCCTTGATTGCTCTTTATTATGGTGAATTAAGTCAACGTCCATCAACTCCCCACCATTTTCTCCTGCAATTTCACCATTTGAAGGTGGCTCATATAGTCTCCCCATCGTGTAACTTGCTACCAAGCCACCAAGTGAGTGAGCAATGAAGGAAATCCTTCTAACTCCAGGGTTACGAGTTATTGCTTCCAGTACCGAATGGTTCGTGTGTTTCAATGGCCTTATAAGCTCTTTTCCTTTGCTTCCAATCATAAAAACATATTCCTACAATCCCAACAGTCAATACGGCTACTGAGATGGTTATGTCGGCAATGGCACCTATGTGCACCGCATGGGCCATGTGCGCCTCGCCCATTAAAAAATAACATTGAGGTAGGAGGCCCAGTGTGCTGTGCTGCGCCTATGCGCCGCGCCTGCTCCCCATGATCTCTAGTATAGTGATTCATACCTGATTTCTCCTTGAACTCACAGATTTCCTCATATAACGACTAAAATTATTGGTGACATGTACAAGATCTGCAGCTTTCGAGGGAGAACACTTCAACATTGGTTATGCATTCAATTGTTCTACTGGAAAGCACCCTTTGCCTAACGACATTTTTCCTTGAGCTTGGCGGCACTATAGCATTTACAATGCACCATGTCAACAGCTCGTCTCCATAGAACTCCCCATCATTAAATCGCCTTGGATCACTAGAAAACCGAATTGATTTGAAATTTGGTGAAGCGGTGGAGAAAATTTGATGGGGGGTTTTGTCCGTCGCACGCACTCCTAGTGCGCCGTGCTCAAATTCAATGTGCCGCGCCAGGATTTCATACACAAAATTCGGCCTCCATACCAGCCTTTTAATCCTTTGACAATTTGTTTCAGCTTCTTTGAGGACTTGTTTTGCAAATGAACCATTTAAACATAAAAATATTTCATATACATAAAGGATTTTGATTTCACTTGGAAAATTCTCTTTCCAATAATGTAGAACTTTCGCATTTTGAACCTTTCAAATGTGAACTCTATTTTTTCATTTCCATCTGAATTTCTGACTTAAATGACGGCTCCTTCTTACTTGATTTTCTACAGAAATGATGGCGTTGATGTTTGGCAAAGGAAAACCAGAGCCTGCTTTGAAAACTCCATGGCGGAAAAAATACATGATTATTACAAAAAATGAATTCGACAATTTCTTATTCAAAACAGAGTTTTGAACAAGAAATGTCCTCAAATATGTTTGATGATGAACCTTTGAACTAAGAACCTCTTCGAAAACCATCCTCATGGCCTGCGGGCATTATTTGACATGTTTGAAGACCAACCGCTAGACCTAGACTCTGAAAATAACTCTTTTTGACCAAAATAGCATGATTACTATGAATGACTGAAATGAACTTTGATGGACATGGAGAAATTTTGACTAGCCCGGGCAGGTACAAGCATGAGGGGAACAAGAACACCAAACTCTTCCGTCATACAATGGCATGCCCCTAGCGAAATGCAATGAAGTGAGTAGAGCGAGACACCTAAAAATGAATTGCAAAAAGAGAAATGATCTATGACGGAGGGCTGTAAGGACCGACTCTAACATTGGCTCCAATGGGGGATGGTAACTCCAGCTCCTTGGAGGTGCCAAGAACTACAGATCTTTGGGTGAGCAGACAGTGTCTTCATCCATTGGGCTATGGAGTCCATTATTCCAACAAACCAACATGACTCAATTTATTGACTGAAGCTTGACTCAAACTGACTCAATGCAAACTGACATGACTAAAAAAAACTTGACTCTAACAAACTAAATCAAAATACTAAGAACTGAACTTAAAACTTAAAGCTTGGTGGTAGTACATGACCACCTGCATTTCTTACAAGACTATATATCATCAAACTATATCAAACGGCCAATGCAACCAATCAAGCAGATGCCTTCTTGATTGATTCTCCGGATCAGATCTTCTGGTCAACAATGAGTACTGGTAACTGGTCATCCAAAAACATAATTGACCATGATCTCCTTCATCACCGAATATTGCAATAAACACCTTCACTGTTGACTGCAACACATTTGCCATTGGATCCTAAAAAACATGAAGATTTATCTCCCGTTGAAGAAACAAGGTGTCCATTTCATGTGATGCTGATCTCTTTTCACAAACAAGAGTCTGTTCCTCATTATGAAGGTTCTGCTCTGATGACCTGAGAAGGTTTGGATTCATAACTCTGTCTTCTTTATATATGTTTTCAGCAGCAGGGTTCTCCTTCATGGGATTCGGTACAATGTTTTCTTGGTCATCACAATCTGAATCTGAATCTGAAATGGGTGATTTAATTTCATCACATTCTGAAATTGAAACTTGGCTTCCCGACATGCTATCTTTTTCTATGGACAGATCTGAAACGACACTTTGTCTTTCATCATTTGCAACCATATGGCAATCTTCAACCTGCTGATCTATAAATCTGCTTACAGGACTGCCATCTTTTTCAGAAGAGGAAGAAGCTCCACCATCACCTTCTTGACCATGTGCACACTGTTGATCTGTGTTAACTGGAGTTGGAATATGACCGTTCAAGAGTTGCTCTATCTTGTCTTCAGATAGAGGAGATAATATTTTTTTGTTTTCTCTTGCTCAAATAGTGATTGTCTTCATTCATTTCAAGTGAAGGAGTATACCGATTTTCCTCATACTACTGATCCATTTCATGTATTTCCTTTTGATTGTCAAGATGCAAAATTCCTTCATCTTCCCCCGTACTTAGATCTTGATCTTGTTGCAAAGCTTCCTAAGCATCTTGATGGGACTCCTCTAAGTGCTCTTCATGTTGCTGCAATGGATTCTCGTATAGAGCCTCCATGATCTCATCATCCACGAAATTATCATCTTCATAATAGTTTTCAAGGCTTTCAATAAAACCATCAGCGTATTTGCAACAATCATGAACTAATTTTAATGCCGGATAAGAGTCTTCATACTTCTCAATGAACAGGGCATGAAAATCCTTTAGACAGTAAATACAAGCAGCAGGCAAATTTTTGTACCAAGATTAGGCTTCACCTTCTAGAGTGGCCAGGAATATCTTCATCAGGCAATCTTCGGGAAAATCAACTTTCAACTTACGAATATGCATGTGAAATCGGACTACATGTAAAGCAGCGTCCTTCTTACCATCATCTTTAAACGTAGGCAAGTTCCTTGACCAATCTACTTTCAGAATCTTATTTGGAAAGCCTGGAATGTGATCTTGGCTCATGGGAGCGTATCTTCTTGCAATCCGATCCATTTTAAAAAATTGCAAAGCTACTGATCCCTCTGCAGTGGAGTCACCATGAAGCACTGGTTGCTGGATTCTTTAGTGAAAGGAATCGCCAGGTGAATGATTTCATCCATCTTCTTATGTTTGATCGTTGTTCACCATGAACCATCAGATCTGAGCTTGAGATATGTCCTGGGGCAAGACAATCTACAAGCAGACCATTTTCTTCCCCAGTATGGTCGCCACTATGTTAGCACCTGAATCTGCCTTAGGCTGAAGGAAGGCAGAAATCAGGGTAGCCACAAACCAAGCTCAGCCTCGTAGCTAGCCCTACGAGGTCAGGAGAGGGCTCTCTCCTGGTCTATCTCGGCAGAAGATATCCAATAGAGCCTAAGATGACCCAAATGAAGAACTGATAATGCTTTTAGGCTAGTAAAATGATATGAAAGAGTTAATTCAATAAATGACTGAGTTTCTGGGCTATATGGGACAAGGGCAGCATGAACAGAGATCTAACCAAAGGCACAGGATATTTCATAAGGCAAGATACAAATGAGGTTTTAGCAATCAAATTTAATTTAAGTGGGGTGAAAATATTGTTTAAGAAAGCTAAAAAAGGCATTAATGTATGAATCCTTTCTAGGCAGATGAAAACACATAAAGATTAAACACTTCCTCAAGGCAGAGCAATGACTGAATTCTACCTTTTTCACTTAAAATTATTCAGCTGGAAACGATCATGAATGAACTGCAAAACATCACAGGATACATATGGAATAGAGAGAAAAAACATATGCCAAAACTCATACCGCAAGAATCTTATAAATCAGAGCTGCACCATTTAATTATTTCTCTGTCAAAACTATACAGTGATAGTGTTGGGTTTTTTCCTCCCACACTTTTTTCTCAGAACTCTCCTCCCTTTACAAATGATTTTTCATACAAAATAAATAAACTCTCTATGAGCAAACTAATCGACCAAAAATAAGGGTTTGTTTAATCATTATTAACAAACAGAAGCTAGAAGCTAATCATCTATTTTCTGAGAAGGAGCCATGTTACACTTTTTACTCAAATTTGTTGATGACCAATGAAATCTGAAGCGTAGCCCTTGTGAGTCGTAACTGAAGCCAACACAAACATCTGATACTATTTCCCTGACATGGTAGACATCTACGTTTTTAATTTCGGCGTTTTGGTCTTCCCTTTTGGCTTTTGACCTTTCAACTTCTCTCTTGTCGTTTGAAACCAATTTTTATAATGAGCGACAGATCTTGTATCCCTCAACAGCCACATTTTTGCATTCAACTGTATCTGGAACAATATTAGCATAAACGTCTTCCTTATCACGATTGTCCGATTTGAATTGATCACCTCCTTGAGTCTCATCTAGCAAATGATATTCAGTTTGTCCAGTTGTCTTTAAAGATATCTCAATTCTCTGTTGATGGACTATCTATTTGGAGGCCGCTCTGTGAATTGTTTAGTTTTCTTTTTACATCTGTCATCTAAATAAAAACTATTTTTTCAATGAAAATGGTTTTCCACTAAAATTTTGCCTTTGATGAACGTACCCAGCTGCAATTCTCCTTTGATACCACATGCAACCAAATTTCAACAAAAGCAGGATCAAAGCGTATTATGCACCCTTCATCCCTCTGAACAATGTATTGATTTAAAAGAGCAACCCTTGCGTGCCCAATATGGAGATAGCCACGTAGTTTCTGAGGAACACGTGTACATACGTTTAAATTCAGCTCCAGTCGAAAAGATATAAGCGTTTTCCACCCATGCATTGGTCTGAGCTGTCTTAAACAAATCACGGAATATATCTACGGTAATTTCATCTAGATCCTTTCATGATCAATACTTTCACCGCATTTATGACTTCATTTCATATGTTGAGACAAATTATGTTGGCACTGAGATCATGACTTTGTAATGATGTTGTGGTTGTCTATTTTCGGGACCATCATTTGTTATTTTGACTGCGTTCCAATTGTGTTTCGCATGAAACCATACTCAACGTTTCAACTGAAGTTGTAGTACGCGAGGAAAACCAAGGAAAATAACACCTTTTCTCACCTCTTGAAGTGCATACTGCTCTGCATGATATTTGTTATCACCATTAAGTTTTTTAACGCCAACATACTTATCAAATGAAGCATAGACATCTCGGCAACCTTTAACATCAAGCTGTAGATCATAGAATGATTCCTTCCTTGTAGATTACAATCCACATTTATGCATTCGATGTAGTTCATATGATGTCCTTCAAATAGATGCTTTATTGTATCCTCAACAACTATGCCCTTCATTTTATCTTCTACCTTCTCGCAAAGTACTCGGTTTGGCTCCTGCAAATCCTCTGTTGTAGCTTGCTCCACTTCCATGCTACAAAGAGGCATAGAGAAGCCTACATCATGCTTTCTTTAGAATAGCTCAAAGCCTACGAGTGGATCTTGTGAGATATGCAACACATGTATTCTCCATTTTCGCATTTAAACTACCCCCCACAAACATGACTATAAACTGTTGAGTGCAAAACTAAAAGATATCACATGTATTTTTCCTAAACAAGTAGTATATGGAACAAAATGAATCTTCCCAAGCTGATTGTCGTTTTGATAGGAACTCACTCTTTGCAACACTACCACGAGCACCAGATAATGCCATAGTAGAAATAAGAGATGATGGTAACATAGATTGTGGGCACACCCACGAGTGCAATGCTTTCCAAAAGGAAATCTCCTTCTGTTAGGAGGAATTTGAGCAAGAATTATAGTTTTCATGTACTTTATCATGTGAACAATCAAACCGAAACATGGATTCTTTCATCCCCATGTACTTAGTAGTATTATTCAACATATGGCACCAGTTAAGTGAAGAGGAAGAAATTAGGCGCATATTAACTTTCAAACTCAAATCCAATGGTACTCTATCTCCAGTTATTGGAAAATCATGTCCAAAACTGTTAGCATGCAAGGATGATCTTAAATTTACCGATAAACCTGGAGAGTCATGAGGTTGAGTGACAACAGTTGAGGCCTTATTATTTTCCAATCCTTTAAATGCCTTGGCCATATCAACAGTCGTTCTTGAAGACAAAGCAGGAGAACTCGAAGAGAGCTCAACAAAATTACGGAAGTTGTTATATTCTTCATACTCAGCCTTTAGTTCAACGTTTCTTATTTGTATATGCACTATTTATGGAGGTATCAAGATTACCAGATGAAGTGTGATTTCCATTCCTTCTCCAAATAAATTTTGATGAAAGCTTCACATCAGATGGTGTGGAACATTGGTTGGTCTCTTTTATCTGTTTCTGAAACAAAGGAGAATCCTTAAACTTGCCTTTAGAGCTAATTATTTTAAGCCTATCACCAGGCTTTGTAACAGGATAAATATCAGCAACACGAGTATCGATGTATCTGGGCAGCTTGGGAAACTCAACTTTCTTAGGCCCAGAAACCATTGCATCATTGGACTTCTCTCCAGCAAGTAGAGAACTAGATGCTTCTTTCGACATCATACACAAACTTTTAAACTGTTCACTGATCTACTCTTTTATCATCAACCACATCTACATAGGCAACTCGGTGTTTGAATGCTCGCAAACCAGACATGAAATGAAGATCACCTCAGTCATTTACCATGCAACGAAGCAATGGTAATTTCCCCTCACATTATCCGTGAGAAACCGGTGATGACCTAATCTCCCCACAACCCAATGAGCACCGAAACACACAATTTTTTCGAAGATAGGGACACCCCAAAGCATTGGAAGCTGATTTTTTCCTTTACAACCGAGGTGAGGTGTTGCAACAGAAATAAAGTTGACTGGTTCCAACCTATTATTTTTACCCCTTGATTGCTCTTTATTATGGTGAATTAAGTCAACGTCCATCAACTCCCCACCATTTTCTCCTACAATTTCACCATTTGAAGGTGGCTCATATGGTATTCCCATCGTGTAACTTGCTACCAAGCCACCAAGTGAGTGAGAAATGAATGAAATCCTTCTAACTCCAAGGTTACGAGTTATTGCTTCCAGTACCGAATGGTCCGTGCGTTTCAATGGCCTTATAAGCTCTTTTCCTTTGCTTCCAATCATAAAAACATATTCCTACAATCCCAACAGTCAATACGGCTATTGAGATGGCTATGTCGGTGATGGCACCTATGTGCGTCGTGCAAGCCATGTGCGCCTCGCCCATTAAAAAATAACATTGAGGCAAGAGTCCCAGTGTGCCGCGCTGCACCTATGCGCCACACCTGCTCCCCATGATCTCCAATATAGTGATTCATACCTGATTGCTCCTTGAACTCGTGGATTTCCTCATATAACGACTAAAATTATTGGTGACATGTACAAGATATGCAACTTTCGAGGGAGAACGCTTCAACATTGGTTATACATTCAATTGTTCTACTAGAAAGCACCCTTTGTCTAACGACATTTTTCCTTGAGCTTGGCGGCACTGCAGCATTTACAATGCACCATATCAACAGCTCGTCTCCACAGAACGCCCCCTAATTAAATTGCCTTGGATCACTAGAAAATTGAATTGATTTGAAATTTGGTGAAGCGGTGGAGAAAATTTGATGGGGGGCTCTGTGCGCCACGCTCAACTTCAATGCGCCGCACCAGGATTTCATACACAAACTTCGGCCTCCATACCAGCCTTTTGATCCTTTGAAAATTTGTTTCAGATTCTTTGAGGACTTGTTTTGCAAATGAACCATTTAAACATAAAAATATTTCATATACATAAAGGATTTTGATTTCACTTGGCAAATTCTCTTTCCAATAATGTAGAACTTTGGCATTTTGAACCTTTCAAATGTGAACTCTGTTTTTTCATTTCCATCTGAATTTCTGACTTAAATGATGGCTCCTTCTTATTTGATTTTCCGCAGAAATGACGGCGTTGATGTTTGGCAAAGGAAAACCAGAGCCTGCTTTGAAAACTCCATGGCGGAAAAAATACATGATTATTACAAAAAATGAGTTCGACAATTTCTTATTCAAAACAGAGTTTTGAACAAGAAATGTCCTCAAATATGTTTGATGATGAACCTTTGAACTAAGAACCTCTTCGAAAACCATCCTCATGGCCTACGGGCATTATTTGACATGTTTGAGGACCAACCACTAGACCTAGACTCTAAAAATAACTCTTTTTGACCAAAATAGCATGATTACTATGAATGACTGAAATGAAATTTGATGGACATGGAGAAATTTTGACTAGCCTGGGAAGGTACAAGCATGAGGGAAACAAGAACACCAAACTCTTCTGTCAGACAATGGCATGCCCCTAGCGAAATGCAACGAAGTGAGTCGAGCGAGACACCTAAAAATGAATTGAAAAAAGAGAAATGATCTCTGATGGAGGGCTGTAAGGACCGACTCTAACATGTTCTAGATAGACCTGAAAAAAAAAAAAAAAAAAAAAAAAAAAAAAAAAAAAAAAAAAAAAAAAAAAAAAAAAAAAAAAAAAAAAAAAAAAAAAAAAAAAAAAAAAAAAAAAAAATTGCTGATTTCTTGTCTAGAATTCAAAATATCAAAGATGACACTCCAGATGAAGATAAATTTCGTGATGAATATAAATTTCCTTATGAATATCTTTTTGTAGTAACTACTCAGACCCCTTGGCTTGCAGATATTGCCAATTACTTAGTCACGGGAAAATTACCTTCACATTTGTTTCCTAAGGAGAAAAGAAAAATCATTCAAACAAGTGCAAGTTACTCATGGATTACTAATGAATTGTATAAAACAGGTCCAGATCTCATGATCAAAAGATGTGTTTGAGAAGATGAAATGCCTGAAATTCTTAAGGCATGTCATGATGAACCTTGTGGTGGACACTTTGCTGACAAGAGGACAACCTATAAAATACTTCATTTAGGATATTATTGGCCCTCCATCTTCAAAGATGCCAAAGAATATGTCAAAAGGTGTGATAGCTACCAAAGGGTAAGAAAATCTGCTCATTCAGATGAAATTCCACTACAAACTCAGGTACTCATTGAACCTTTTGAAAAATGGGCCTTGGATTTTGTTGGACCATTTAATCCTCCATCTAAACAAAAGAAGTATATTTTGGTATGCACTGATTATATCACTAAATGGGTAGAGGATAAAGCATTATCTTTTGCTAATGAAAAATCAGTAGTTAATTTTCTTTTTGAGGACATCTTCACTCATTTTGGTGTTCCAAGAGAAATTGTGACCGATCAAGGATCTCAATTTACATCTAAAATGGCGGAAAGGCTTGTGGAAGATTACAAGATCAAACATAGAAAGTATACTCCTTATCATCCACAAGCAAATGGTCAAGTTGAATCTACCAATAAGGTGACTGAAGGAATTATCACTAAGATTGTAAATCTACACAGAAGAGATTGGGCAAAAAGGCTTCCTGAAGCCTTTTGGGCCTACAGAACTACACGGAGGAACACAACAGGACATACTCACTATGAGCTTGTTTATGGGAAGCAAGTCCTATTACCTATAGAGTTTCAAATCAGAACCTTCAAGATGGAAGTTCAATTGGGACTGGATTTATCAGAAGCATAGAAACATAGATTGGAGAAACTCAATGAGCTTGATGAAATCAGGAAAGATGCAATTCAAATAACTAGTATGCCCAGCAACAAAGGGCTAAATGGCATGATAAGAATATCAAGGAGAAGAAGTTTCAAGCAGGGGATTGGGGACTTTTGTTCGATTCAAAATTCAAAGATTTTCGAGGAAAGTTTCAGACTCATTGGCTTGGGTCATATGAGATTGAAGAAGTCTTTAATAATGGACCAGTGAGAATAAGGACAATAGATGAAAGAAAGGCACCTCTTCATGTGAATGGTCATCGGTTGAAGATATATCATAAGCCAATTTCAAGAGAGGATTTTATCAAGATTTTCCAAGATAACACTAAAATGAAGTTGGTGAAGAAGAATTCTTCTTCTCCACTAACTTAGCTTTTATTTTTCTTATATATATAGATATATATACTCATAAAAAACAATAATAAAATGGATAAGTATGAAAACCAATCATCAATTGGCATACTTATATAAAAGGTACAGGTTGAAAATTAGAGATTCTGACATCCTATATTTTCCATTTCCTTTCTGTAATGAGTAGTGACATAAAGCTATATTCATTTGCAGTTCATAATCTACAAATTCATTTCATTTTACAGTCTCATTCCATCTCACCCCATTTTCATTTTATTTTACAGTTTCATTCCATCTCACTCCACTTTCATTCCATTTCACTATCATATTCCATTTCCATTTCATTTCACATTCATGTTCCATAGCCATACTTCATTTTTTATCATGTTCCGCAACTGATTCCATTCTGTAGCTAATTTGATTCTTCAAACATATCTCATTCAGCAACTCTGGGATAATTATACAACTTGCAAACAAATGATGATTGCAGGAAATTGAAGAATCTTGTTTTGAAGACCAATATGCTATAAGGGTACCTATGGATCAACACCAAAGAAAACAACAAACAAAAAGGTTAAGTTCTAAAAGGTAAAGTGCAAAAATTTATTTTAAATTGCAGGGTTAAAACATAAAGTATATATAATAAGGATATTCATATGTTTCCTTGACGAATCATCATTTGATTTGACTGCAATCTCCATCATACTATATGTCCGCCACATCATCCATATTTTGTCACATAACGGTCCATCATTAACTCCCACATTGATTATTAATGGTCATATCTATGACATGGCATACTTGTCTACGTGTCTCCAGAACCGCTATCATCTATTCATTTCATACAAACCTGCAGTTCCTTTCACGATATTTGCAACCAATTCATTTCATAAAACTAGGAAGGGTAATTATGAAGGTTGAGAACTCTACGTAGTAGAAGGCATGGGGGTTAATTGTCAGATCAAAACCGGTAGGAGAAAAGTACATGGAAGGATACCCACAGCTCAAATAAATGTTGCAGAAAGTTGGATGGCTTAAATTCATCGACAAATTCGATGGTTTTAAAAAGAAGATTACAAAATCCTTTGCTCGATCTTTTGATGGCACAGAGGTAGAAATTGGAGATATCAAGTTTGCAGTGACAGAGTCATTTATGACCGAGGCTACAAAACTTCCAAGGCATGGTGAAATATGGTTCAAGAACAAGAATTTCGACAATGAATCATGGAAATTAATACTCAAAAACCCAAGTATGGATGTCTTTGGTTTTAGAAAAGGTATTCCCATTTCAGCTCTTCAAAGTAAGTGGAGGAACATGCTCTTAGTTTTACAGAAATTTATCACTTTTGAGGGGAGGTTTGGTTGCATGTATGTCTACCATGTCCGTTTACTGATGAATTTCGTAGAAAATGGAGAAATTAATCTTTCTTTCTTCTTGCTAAATAGTTTAAGAAGGATGGCCCCAAATGTGCAAAAGAGAATACAGTTCATAGATACAACCATGTATCATCATGGGATGATAGAAATATTGATTGAGTTTCATTTAAAAAGCATAGGAGATACCTGGGAGAATTTCCTTATTAGAAACCATTTCCAATAAGCACCAAAGTCACCTAAAGAAGATAATGTCAGAAGAAATAGAAGAAAGAAGACTGGTATAACTATTGAAAACAGACCTAAGTCTTCATTGCAGAAAGATGATGAAAAGTTAATCTCTGAAGAACTGACAGAAATCGGGAAGCAAATCAAGGAAAGAGGGAAGATAAAAAAGGATAAAAAGGTCACAAATGAGGAGAATGTAAGTCATCCATAACTTAGAAGGAGCTCTAGACTCTGAGGTTTGGTAAAGAAAACATCATCAAAAGGACAGAGTTGGACAAAGTTTATAAATTTAGACAAGGAAACCCTAGAACTATCTCCTATTAACATCTCTTCTGCACACAATCCTCAAAATTCTCTTGTTCATCATTTTGAAGGTAGCCCAAGCAGAAGATCTCGAGGCATAGACCCAGTGCAACAATAAATATATGACTATGTCGAATCATTGGAGAAGAGAAGTGCCTCAATGAACCCAAAACCTTCTATCAATCCACAAGAACCTTAATTAATGCTCTCAAATAGGAAATTTAAGAATTAGAGATATTGAACAGACATATCAAATAGGAGAATGAGACCTTGAAGGAACAAAATAAATTGGACAAGGCAATTCAAGATAATACAATTCTGCATCTAGGACTGTGGTATTATAAAACAAGAAATTAAAAATAGATATATATATATATATATTATATTATATATATATTATATAAATATATTATATAAATATATATATATATATAATATATATATATAATTATATATATTAAAATAATATTTGAATAGAGCAATCATTAACCTTAAGTACAAGCTTCTTATGAGAAATCTCGTAATGACAGTCACTTAAAAGAAGAACAAAAGAAGGAAATTGGATGTACTAGTATAGGTGTTTGAGCAAATGCATTAGGGAGAAAGAACTCACATTTTTGGCAAATTGCATGAGGACATGCAATGATTTTGCAGAGGTGGTATGTTGAACCTCATAATTACCCTCTCCTTGACATTTTTTTCTCACCTTTTTCCCTCACTTTCTCATATTATTATAGACCCAATCAATGCTAAATGCTAGGTTTTGTCTTAAGGAAAGCATTAAAATGATCGCCATATTATATTTTCATGTTCTTTCTATTTGAATAGATTTTTGCAAATTAGCTACAGAACGCAGCCTATTCTGCAGCGAACTGTGGATTCCATAGCTACTCTCGTGATTTGGGAGGTTCCATATGTCAAATGAAGAATTGGGCCACATGGACATTTCTAGAATCATCTCCACATGAATTCTATCCTATTCACTCAATCCATATCGACGGAAAATAAATCCTAAAGTCATGGTCAAAGATGGAGTCAAAGCACATTATCCTAAA
Organism: Pinus taeda; assembly: GCA_000404065.3. Classification (NCBI taxonomy): domain Eukaryota; kingdom Viridiplantae; phylum Streptophyta; class Pinopsida; order Pinales; family Pinaceae; genus Pinus; species Pinus taeda. The sequence continues at coordinate 55,465 of APFE030814819.1, read as the reverse complement.
GCAGTAGGAACCTTGATTTTCTCTTTCGTAGCTAATCAAGAGTTTAACAGTTTTGTTGCAAATATAATTCGAATTAGCCACCTGTAGCTAATCAAAAGTTTAAACAGTCCTATTGCAATTCAAATTAGCCACATGTAGCAAGGTTATCTCATAAACAGTCATGTTACATTTAATTTGAATTAGCCACCTGTAGCAAGCTTATCTCATAAACAGTTATGTTATTTTCCTTTAAATATCGGTTGCTTGTAACCGAGAGAAGTAAGAAGGAATTACGTTAAGTTCATGCTTTTTGTTGATACTCTGTATTTAAACTTCGTTTTTTTCATAATACAAGCTTCATGTTGCCAATGATCATTTAAAGTGCATCATTAACTAGCTAGCATTCTAGCGACGTCAGTTGCGGAGGGCCCCTGCACTGAAGGAGGTTTTTCATTTGTTGTTTTTAGTTCAATTTCTAGTACTCTATTTTCAGCAAATCTGTTTTCTAAATTAGGATGATATTTCATTTCAGTTTTTAATCAATAGCATAATGATAAATCACAACTGTGCAGCCTTGTTCTTCTAAGATATTTGTGGAGAAAAACGGCTTTGTTTCCAAACTAAATCAAGATTGAAGTAATAAGAATACACAGTTGCTTAGTTTTCTTACTATTTTTTCATTCATTTTCTTAGAACAGAATTGTCAATTAACGGTGTTAATGGATATTTCCAAAATCCATTTCAAGATGATGATGATCCTAAACTATATGGTTAAATGTCTAATTCATATAGTGATTGAATTTACTCAATACATTGTTATTTTCCTAGGAACTTAGGAGCTAAGGTATAATTGATTTCTTTCACAGCACTTCAAGATGGTAATGCTTCACATTTTAATGTTGGAGAAAGTAAAAAATACATTTGTTGTTAACAGTTAGTTTTACATGCTTTTACCTTTTTTCTTTCAAATCCCCACTTAGTTGCATCACTGATATTCCCAATAATCATTTCAAGAAGATTGATTTAATCATATTTCAATTGAATGGTTGAATGTTTAATGAATACAATTACAGAGTTACCTTCTGCATCAATTTCTTTCTTGTTTTTAAGAATTAGATCCATGGATTAGGACTAATGATAAGATAGGATAAATACTCTGTTTTTTTTATTAGGTTCTAACTAGCTAATAGTTCTTGGTCCATTTTTAGAAATTAGATTAACTTAGAAAATTTCCTTTTCTTAAAAATTCATTAGATTCACTTAAATTTTATCATAGTTTCAGGTTGTACATTCTTAGATGTCAAAGAATAGAAACCCCCCAAAAACAACATAAAATAGAAAACATCGAAGTAAGAAAAAGGTTAACTAAGCACATATAGTGCACCACACTTCATCAGCTTACAAGCCTCGGTTGATAATTTATGCAAGCAATTCAGGACACTAAATTGACTAAACAACTCTCAAGATGAGGCAAGGAACTTTAATGTAAAATCTAAAGTTCTCAACAAGGAGATGAGAAGTTAACCCCATCAACAACCAAGGAAAGACAGTGTTCGAAGAAAATATTTTACTCCTAACTATGGAAGTGATAGTTGGTTGTTTCCTCCGATGAATAATGTTGAATGTTTTATATGTCATAATTTTGGACATGTTGCAGCAAGATGCAGAAGTAGGATGGTTCAAGACCGTCACACAAAAAGATCATCAGCTTCCAAGTACTTTAAGGGATATTGTTTTTCTTGCAATATGTTTGGTCACAAAGCCATTGACTGCTATAGAAGGAATATGAAACATGTAAGATTTTATGCATGTAACAAGTTTGGACATATAGAAAAGGAATGCAAAAGCAAATTTCAGCCACCATACCAAAGGGAAAAAACATCATCACACTCAAAGATATGGAAGAAAAAGGAAGTACAGTCAGAAAGATGTGGCATAGCAGAGTATACAGGGATAACAGAATCAGAGACAGCTGAAAGTGTGAAACTGCAGAATTCCAATTCTCATACGCAATTATTATGAAGAGAAGTCACGTATGTACACAAGTTATAAGCTACATAGTCGCGTATATGGTGTTTTGAGGAAAAAGCAGTGGAATAGACTCAGGAAAAGGGGTCTGAAATTGTTTAGTCAATTATCAATTGTCTATTCTGTTCTGATTGATGACGGTTATAGTCTGTTGATGATATGTGGAAGTGTTTTTGGCCTTCATAAGTTGTTAATAAGTTGACGAATAACTCATTGATGAAGATGCCTTGATGATTCTTACTAACAAATGCAATGATCAAATTGGATAGTAAACACTTGGCATGGGTTCATGGGGAGCATATGTTTTTAATAATGCATTGTTGGCATTATATTAGAAGACCTTGGTACATGACGTTGCTTGATCCACATAGTTGTTTGATTCAGGTGACTCTTTTGATGATGGACATATGCAGGTTGTTGATCTTGATAGATGCTGATGTTGGAGATGATATATGGTGTATGATAGTTTCTGATGACTATCATGGTCTTGTTTAGATTTTTGGTCTTTGTTATAAATGTCATGTATATCATTTGATGTAAAGGTCAAGAAAATATCTAATTTGTAACCCACTATGCATGGGAAGGATGATCTAATAATTTCTATTTCAGTCATGTATAAACATTTGGTATATCCCCACTTGGTTGGGAGATTTATAAGTCATTGGTGATAAGAAGGTTATACTCACTTAGTTGAGTTATAGAGTCATGGTATTCTTTTGAAAAATATTTTTATGCAGACTTTGCATGTGCTCACGGGGAGCATGGACGGTTTAGTACATCTCAACATGTACAAAGGGGGAGCTTAATCATAGAATTCAGAATGTACTCAGGGGGAGCATGGACAACATGATGTATATCAAAGGCGGAGAATATCTTGGTACGCCCTTTGCCCTTGATGTCAAAGGGGGAGAGTGTCTTGGTGTTGTTGTTCCCATCAAGTCCAAAGGGGGAGATTGTTGGCATTATGATATAGGTGTTGTCCTTGATGGCAACTCACTTTGATGACAGTTCACAATGCAACAGGTTAACTTACAGATTAGACTCCAGAGATTGAAGAAAGAGAGTGGTTTAAGAAGTATAAACTGGTTTAATTTGTCCAAGCAGCGTATACACGCGAGTTAATAGAACGAAAGGAGCATATACGTATACACACACTCTCACAGGAAGAAAAGCATGTACATGTTGGAAAACCAAGGTTTTGGTCCAAGGTATTTGGTCTAAGGTATTTGTTCTGAGGTATTGAACCTAGGTATTTGGTCCAAGGTATTGGTCCTAAGTAGTTTTGGTCCAAGGTATTGACAAAGGGCCTAAAGCTATATAAGGAGGAGAAGATCATAAGGCCAAGTGTGCAAGTATTGAATATCTAATGAAGTGTTAGATCAAATATGTAGGTTAAGGGTTTCTGATGCTTTGCTTGATCTAAACTAAGGATGCACTTATGTGGTTGATGATAGATGATGGATCAGAATTATAAGAACTAAAATGAATTATCATTATGTGGTTTGATCATGGATAGAGTAGATATGAATACTAACATGTGTTTTATTCTGTAAATGTTATGATCTGAGTATGACTGAAGTTTGAAATAGCTGTGAAGTTTTTTAAGTTAGTATTTGCAAATCTGTACGTTGGTTCACTTTGGTAAGAGTGCGTATACATGCTGGATCGACACATCAAAGTAGCGTATACATTATGAAATATGATATTTGAAGTTGCAGTGGTTATGGTTGTTGATGCAAAATTCTAGGTTCTGCTCTATGTTATGGTGATTGTGTTTTGGTGATAGTGTTTTGAATGTTCAGATTGATTGATTGTGATTTTCTTGAGTGATGACGAGTTTTTAGTGATTGGTTGTATAGCAGTGATGATTTATTTTGAGCTTCAATGTTGCTAATGAGTCCAGTATGAAAAATTGATGAAGCAAGGCCTTCAAATTGTGGTGTTGTGTTCCAGGAGTATCTAGTCTGAAAATTTATGAAACGTGATCCCTAGAGGAAGAGAGAAGGTCATAGCCTTCTGTAGACCAGCACCTACATACTAGTAAACATATTGGCCAGTACAAGAGCCAAGGGGTTGGAGCTCCCTTCCAGTGGCAACTGGAAAACGAGTAAAAGTTTGAGCCTTCTGTAGGTCAGTACATACATACTAGTAAATGGATCAGCTTGTGCAAAACCGAGGGGTTGGAGCTCCCTTCCAGTAGCAGCTAGAAAACGAGTGAAGGTTGGAGCCTTCTGTAGGCCAACGCCTCTGTACTAGTAAACGGATTGGTTAGTAAAAGAACTAGGGGGTCATAGCTCCCTTCCAGTAGAAGCCGAAGAATGAGAGAAGGTTGTAGCCTTCTGCAGGTGGCTGCCTACATACTGGTATGAGTCTACACCAGTACAAGATTGTAAACATGTTTTTCTTATATTGAAAGAAGACAACAACAGGTGGTTTTTGTTTTGCATTGGGTTTCCACCTTAAATCTTGATGTTCATGTGTGTTGCTTATGTGTGATGGATTATTCTGTTCTTATTGCACATGGTTACTATTTATATGGTTAATGAATTACCGATGCATTGATTAAAGATCAACATATGATGAATTAACTGAATCATAAGTTTGTTGGATATACATTGGTTGCTTTAAATATATTTGCGTGTACACGCGAGTTTCCTTCATTGAAGTAGCATATATAAATTTGAGTATGAAAAGAAAAATTTATTTATTTGACTAATACTGATTCATCCCCCCCCTCTCAGTATTATTTCCAACACAATTTTGTTGGCATTATGGCACAGGTTTGACACTATGGCACTCGTGTTTTGCTTGATGGAAACTCACTCAAAGGGCATATCATAGTTCAGGCTCTCAAAATGGAAGAAAATGAGGTATACGTAGGTTCATCTTAACAAAGTCACGTATACACGTGGGTGCACTGATCAAAAGGCGCATATATGGATGCACACACTTTCATGCAAAGAAAAGAACATACATGTGGGAAAACTTATGGTTGGTCCATGGTATTTAGTCTGACATATTTGAACCTATGTTTTTGGTCCTTGGTATTGCATTCTAAGTGTTAAACCCAGGTATTGGGTCCCTAGTATTGGATCTCTATGGTTTTGGACCATGATTTGAGTAAGGCCTAGACTATAAAAAGGGAAGGAAATCATTTGGCAAGGGTATTGACTTATGTGTTGAATATCTTGAGAGGAGCAAGATATGGAATACTGGTGATTGGCTGGTGAGTTACAGCTGGATCTGAATCAAGGAGTAACCTGAGCATTACATGATGGTTAAGATCTATTGATGGGTTAAGATCTCAAGGATTGAATAGTAGTATCATTGTGTGATTTTGATCTATTATATTTGGCACATGATTAGATCTATAAATCTGATAATCTGGGTATAACTGATGTCTGATTAAATAAAAGGATAAATTACCTTTTATGGATTTGTATGCAGGTTCGACATAGCGGAGGTGCGTATACACGCAGGTTAAGCAAGTTAAGACTCTATATATGCTGGTTGGCTTTGGTATAGTTGCGTATGTTCGCAGGTTTTTATTGGTGAAGTAGCGTACGTCTCTTGAAATATGTTTTAGCTGCTTCTGTTTATTGCTGCAGTATTCTGGGTTCAGAAATGGTGTGTGGCTACTCGTATTGTTTTCTGGTTACAACATTCTGAGAATTTATTGGTTGTTTCAGTATTTGTACAAAGGAGATTGGTTGTTGCAGATCTACTTGATGTTTGATTGGATATCCATGGATCTAGTCTAAAAATTTATGAAACGTGGTCCCTGGAAGTAAAGAGAAGGTTGACACCTTCTGTAGGTCAGCACCTACATACTAGTACCTCAGCTAGTACAAGAGATAAGGGGGTTGTAGCTCCCTTCTAGGGGAAGCTGGAGAATGAGGGAATGTTGTAGCCTTATGAAGGTTGAAGCCTACGTACTGGTATAAGTCTGCACCAGTATAGAAACATTGTAAAAAAAGGAAGTTTCTAATTGAAAGAAGATAGAGATGCATTGCAGCAGGTGTTTTTCACCCACATTGGATTTCCACCTTATATATGGTGTTCTTATGTGTGATTTCCTGTTCTGTTTTACTATTCCTAGTTACTGTTCATATGTTTTGATGCACAGATTAATGATCAACATCTAAAGAATAATATAACTTACAATTCTGCTCATAGACGCGTTTTTCCTTAACTAAAATTGCGTACATACGCGGTATTTTCTAACTGAAGTAGCGTATACAAATTTGATTGGGAAATGAAAAATAATTGATCTGATAATATTGATTCACCCCCCCCCCCCCCCC
>APFE030814819.1:21703-48194 GCA_000404065.3 Pinus taeda | reverse complement strand
ATGTCACAGCTACACGGAATCCTAACCGCTTACGAAATGAGAAAAGGGGGACCATAAGACAAGAGAGAAGCCGCATTCAAAGCCTCAAGAAAAGGAGATTACAATGACTCAAGACATATGTTGGAAGAAGAGGAAGAATCAAATTTTGTCAAGAACCTTCAACGGGGTTCTGGAAGATTCAGAGGTAAGCTACCTTTCAAATGTTTTGCTTGTGGAAGAGTCGGTCACTATGCTACCAAGTGTCCTCATAAAGATAAGATTGACAAAGGTAAGGAACCAGTCAGATGGAACAGAAAACAAAATGTAAGTAAGAAGAGCTATTACACACATGAAGACAATGATGGACTTTCAAATAGCGATGAAGATGAACAAGGTAATGATTATAGACTTTTCATGGCTTTTGAAGATGGTGATTTCTTGGATGTTATAGATGAAAAAAGTCTTTATGAAGAAATTTCTAAACTCAAAGTTTGCTTAGAAGAGGAAAATATGATTATAGATACTCTGACATCCCAACTTGCTGAAATGGAGAAACACAATGAAAAGTTAGAATGTGAAATTGTGGGACTTAGAAAGGACATTGAGAAAATGAAAGCTCTTAATCTTAGATTTGCTAAAGGATCTGAAACTTTAGATGAGATTATCAAAGTGTAGCGTTCTCCTCTAATCAAGACGGGTCTTGGATATACCAAAGAAACATCTCAAGCACAGAAGCCATCTACCTCCAAAAGTTATCTTGAAGCTGCAAGGAGAAGTGAGCAGGTTGACAATCGATAGCAAAGGCCCAATAGAGATCACCAGGTAAATCGAGGGCAATCTAATTTAAGGATGAACAAAAGCTACAACCAACCACAGGTAAATCATTCTCAATTTGCCTCAAGAATGGATGTCAATAGAAACTACAATCATTTGGCTCGTAGATTTGATAATCGCAGGAGTTTCTTCAATGGCCAATGTTTCTCTTGTCATAACTTTAGTCACAAAGCAGCTCAATGTGTTGCCTACAAGACAATCATGACTAGAGAAGCTCAGAAACAAAGGAGTATGATTGGGATCATGAAAAGGACCTACAATAACTTTTCTGCACTTAAAAATGAAATAGAATGTTCTATTTGTAATAACTTCGGTCATGAAGATTCTGAATGCAGGAGTAGGTTTCGACAAACAACTCAGAAGGAGCAAGCTTCATTAAGTCCCAAAACATGGAGAAAGAAAGAACCACTACCAGAAAGATGTGGGATAGCCTTATATGCAGAAGGACAAGAAAATCAATGGTACATCGACAGTGGATGCTCAAAACATATGACAGGTGATAAAGATAAACTTCAGTCATATAGTGCCTTAGAAAAGAAAAAGAAGGTCTTATTTGGAAATGACACCCCTGCACTCATAAAAGGTAAAGGTTCTGTTCTTTTGAAAGAAAAGGTCAAGGCTGTAAATGTTATGTATGTTGATGGCTTAAAGCATAATTTATTAAGTTTCAGTCAAATGTGTGATCAAGGAAATGAAGTAATATTTTGATCAAATGGATGCATTGTTCGTGAGCTTGATATAGGAGAAACAATGATCAAAGGCATAAGAACTCCAAATAATTTGTAGATACTCAAGGGAGGACAACAACAATGCTATCGAAGCAAGAATGATGAACACTGGCTATGGCACAGAAGATTGGGGCACCTAAGCTTCTCACAGATAAGGAAAGCATGCAAATATCAGGTGGTTCATGATTTACCTGACATTAAAATTCCAGACAATACAATATGCAAATCATGTCAATTTCGTAAGCACACTAGAACTAATTTCCTGGAGAAAGAAGGATCAACTAGCAGGCCACTTGAACTTGTCCATACTGATGTATGTGGTCCATCTAGGAAAAGGTCACCTCGAGGAGAAGAATACTTTATATTGTCCATTGACAACTTTTCCAGGATGTGTTGGATAGGAATTATGAAGCATAAGGATGAAGCTTTCGAAAAGTTCAAATCATTCAAAGCCTTGGTGGAAAATAAGTCAGATCACAGAATCAAATGCCTCAGGTCTGATCGAGGAGGGGAATTTACCTCGAATGAGTTTTTGGATTTTTATGAAGAACATGGAATAAGGAGGGAATTCTCTATTGCAAGGACTCCTCAGCAAAATGGAGTAGTGGAAAGGATAAATAGAACGGTTCAAAAATGGCTCGTGCTATGCTTGATGAGTCTGGAACTCCCACAACCTTCTGGGGTGAAGCCACATTTGTTGCAGTTACTATTCTCAACAAGACAAACGTCCGGGTAAACAACACTCAGACTCCTCACAAACTGTGGTATGGTAAGACCGCCATGGTAAAATACTTCAAAATTTTTGGGAGTAAATGCTACATCAAAAAGACTGATGAAAACCTTGGCAATTTTGAACCTAGAGAAGATGAAGGCATTCTCCTTGGTTACTCTCCCCACAACAAAGCATACAAGTGTTACAATAAAAGACTTGGAAAATTGTTGAAAGTATTGATGTAGTGGTTGATGAAGAAGGAAACACTCCTAGGCAAGTAAAATCTGAAGATTTCGAAGATGATGAGGACTATCCATCAACATCAAATCAGATTCATGATGAAGAAGAAACCCATGAGGCACCAGAAGAATAGATAAGGATAGAAGAAAAGACTCCATCCAGGTACGTTCAGAAGAATCATCTAGAGACTCAAATTCTGGGGCAAAAGGAGGCAGGTGTATAAATAAGAAGAATTATTTTAGAAGCCTCAAGTTATCTAGCATTACTCTCCTCTACTGAACCACAAAATTTAAGAGAGGCATGGAAAGATGAATGCTGGGTAAAGGCCATGAAGGAAGAACCTAAGCAGATTGAAAAGAATAACACTTGGGAGTTGGTTCCTAGACCAAAAGATAAGAATGTCATAGGAACAAAATGGATTTTCAAAAATAAGCTAAATGAAAATGGAGATGTGATTAGGAACAAGGCCAGACTTGTTTTTAAAGGGTATGCTCAATAGGAAGGCATAGACATTGAAGAAACTTTTGCACTGGTTGCCAGACTAGAGGCCATAAGGATGTTCCTTGCTCTTTCTAGCTTTCAGAAGTTCAAAGTATTTCAAATGGACATGAAGTCTACCTTTCTAAATGGAGACTTGGATGAAGAAGTGTATATTGAGCAACCAGATGGGTTCATCCTTGGAAATGATCCAAAGCTTGTATGCAGACTCAAAAAGGCTCTCTATGGTCTTAAACAGGCTCCAAGGGCTTGGTATTATCACTTGGATAAATACCTCCGTCAACAAGGTTTTACAAAAGGTTCCACAAATAGCAATCTATATATAAAGGTTGATAATGAAAAGTTGATAATACTTGTTGTGTATGTTGGTGACATCATCTTTGGTAGCAATGAAGAAGACATGAGTCAAAATTTTGCCTTGGTGATGCAAAAGGAGTTTGAAATGTCCATGCTTGGTGAACTCACATATTTTCTTGGTTTACAAGTCCAACAAAACAAAGACAACATTTTTTTATCACAAACCAAGTATCTCAAGTAGATCTTGAAGAAATATGGGATGGAGGATTCGAAACCAGTATGTACCCCTATGGTAATAGGATGCAGCCTCATCGCAAATAATGAATCGGCAGTTGTACACCAACCAACCTATAGATCCATGATTGGTAGTCTGCTCTATCTAACTGGTACCCGACCAGACATTAGGCATGCAGTGGGAATAGTTGGGAGATTTCAGGCAAACCCAAAGGAAACTCATCTTCAAGTAGTCAAGAGAATTTTCAAGTATCTTCAAGGAACTCAAAACTATGGGTTATGGTATCCCAAAGGTACAGATCTCACACTTCATGCATATATAGATGCAGATTGGGCTAGTAGCACGGATGATAGAAAAAGCACTAGTGGAGGTGCATTCTTCATGGGTCCTAGATTAGTATCTTGGTTTAGCAAGAAATAGAGTTCAATTTCATTATCTACAGCTGAAGCAGAATATGTAGTTGTTGCATCTTGCTGCACACAACTCCTTTGGATGATGCAAACATTGCAAGACATGCAAATCACTTGTACTCCACCTATCTCCATTTTATTTGATAATACAAGTGCAATCAGCATTTCAAAGAATCATGTCATGCATTCAAAGACTAAGCACATACCTATCAAGTATCATTTTCTCCAGGAAAAAGTGCTTGAACAAAAGGTTAAATTGGAGTATGTTCCCTCTAAGGAAAAATTTGCTGATATACTCACCAAACCACTACCCAGGGAGACATTTGAATACCTCAGGCAGAAGCTGGGGGTAGTTGATGCAACATCCTGTGGTTGAATCTTGTCTGTTTCAGAGAAAAGTGGTTGTACGTGAGTTGAATAAGGAAGATCCGTGTACATAGGTCAGTTTATTAAGGTACATTTGCGTATATGTTGGTTTGATTTCAGGTGGAACAGGTGCAGAAGGAGAATATGGGTGTTGGTCTGAATAATGTTTGACAAATGCTGTTGATGTTTGTTGTTGATAACTGTCAGAGTCTTGCTGTAGATATTTTGTCTCTATTTCTTTTATCAAGGTCATGTAACAACCTGTTTTGGTTTCCCCGCTATGCCTGGGATGAACAATGTACTGTACTTATTTGTCATATGTAAACTTCTGGTGTATCCCCACTTGGTTGGGTGAATGAGTCAATTATGGTATATCCCAACTTGGTTGGGAGATGGATGTATGTATGAGTCTTTGGTGATAGGAAGGTCTTTTATAATGTGTAAAGTCATGCTTCTTGTGTAGATCATCTTCTTGCAGACCTTGCCTACAGTCAGGGGGAGCTTGGATAGCAGAGTAGAGCAAAGCATTCATCATGTATTTAGGGGGAGCATAACCCTTTTCCCTTGATGTCAAAGGGGGAGAATTTTTTTGAGTGACTTGGGTTGCCATCAAGTCCAAAGGGGGAGATTGTTGGCATTATGGCACAGGTTTGACATTATGGCACAAGTGTTGTCCTTGATGGCAACTCACTCAAAGGGCAAATCATAGTTCAAGGTCTCAGAATGGAAGAAAATGAGGTATACGTAGGTTCATCTTAACAAAGTCGCATATACATGTGGGTGTACTGATCAAAAGGTGCGTATACGGATGCACGCACTTTCATGCAAAGAAAAGCGCGTACATGTGGGAAAACGTATGGTTGGTCCATGGTATTTAGTCTAACATATTTGAACCTATGGTTTTGGTCCTTGGTATTGCATTCTCAGTGTTAAACCCAGGTATTGGGTCCCTAGTATTTGATCTCTATGGTTTTGGACCATGATTTGAGTAAGGCCTAGACTATAAAAAGGGAAGGAGATCATTTGGCAAGGGTATTGACTTATGTGTTGAATATCTCGAGAGGAGCAAGATCTGGAATACTGATGATTGGCTGGTGAGTTACAGCTGGATCTGAATCAAGGAGGAACCTGAGCATTACACGATGGTTAAGATCTATTGATGGGTCGAGATCTCAAGGCTTGAATAGTAGTATCATTGTGTGATTTTGATCTATTATATTTGGCGCATGATTAGATCTATAAATATGATAATCTGGGTATAACTGATGTTTGATTGAATAAAAGGATAAATTATCTTCTATAGATCTGTACGCAGGTTCGACACAGTGGAGGCACGTATACATGGAGGTTAAGCAAGTTAAGACTGTGTATACACTGGTTGGCTTTAGTATAGCTGCGTATGTTCGCAGGTTTTTATTGGTGTGGCGTACATCTCTTGAAATATGTTTTAGTTGCTTTTGTTTATTGCTGCAGTATTATGGGTTCAGAATTGGTGTCTGGTTACTGGTACTGTTTTTTGGTTACAACATTCTAAGAAGTTATTAGTTGTTTCAGTATTTGTACAAAGGAGATTAGTTTTTGCAGATCCACTTGATGTTTGATTGATATTCATGGATCCAGTGTGAAAATTTATCAAACGTGGTCCTTGGAAGTAAAGAGAAGGTTGAGGCCTTCTGTAGGTCAGCACCTACGTACTAGTACCTCAGCTAGTACAAGAGCTAAGGGGGTTGTAGCTCCCTTCCAGGGGAAGCTGGAGAATGAGAGAAGGTTGTAGCCTTCTACAGGTTGAAGCCTGCGTACTGGTATAAGTCTGCACTAGTACAGAAACATTATAAGAAAAAGAAGTTTCTAATTGAAAGAAGATAGAGACACATTGCAACAGGTGGTTTTCACCCACATTGGGTTTCCACCTTATATCTGGTGTTCTTATGCGTGATTGTCTGTTCTGTTTTACTGTTCCTGGTTATTGTTCATATGTTTTGATGCACAGATTAATGATCAACATCTGAAGAATAATCTAACTTACAAGTTTGCTCATATACACGTTTTTCCTTAGCTAAAGTAGCATACATACGCAGTATTTTCTAACGGAAGTAGCGTATACAAATTTGATTGGGAAATGAAAAATAATTGATCTAATAATACTGATTCACCCCCCCCCCTCTTCCGGAATTATTTCCACCAAATTTTATGGAGAAACGAATTGGCCACATCATTGTATGTAATTTCTGAAAGAGGAACCCTATCCTCTATTGTGACTATTTTTCTTGTGACTTTTGGCCCTTCATCTTCAAAAAGCTTATACATAGCCTCTCAAACAGAGAACCTAACATCAAGGGTGCATGTCATGTCAGAAAATAGTGCAGCCATTTCTGTGACCTCAAGAGGAGGAGAAATTGATTGTTGTTGAACGAGAATTTTCCTTTTGGTTTTAGCCAGTTGAGACATTTCTCGTGAATTCTGTTTATTGGGACTAGCTTGCGAGAAAAAAACACAAAAATGCACTAGCACCTACACTTAGAGAAAATGACGAATAATGCATGAATCCAATAGTTTTATGAGTGAAATCTTCGAGAATAATTAGTATTAATGAAAGCATTTACAATATCGAAAACCATAAATTCACTGCATTTCACCATTAATGTACAAAATGTGCATCTACATGGCCTTCGACACATGTCAACTTTAACAATCATTTTTATCGGAGAAATCACATCATTTTCCTACCAAAACTTGAAATCTCCTTTGTCTCTGCACCCGACTAATTTTATCAAAACATATTTAATATAAAATCGCATCCGCCCTTCATCATAGCTTATGGAATCAAACCTTCGCTTAAATCCGCTGGTCTCCTATTGTGATATGTCTTACTATACATGTCAACTTTACCAGAGATATTTATTGGAAAAATCAAATGGTTGTCCTAGCAAAACTTGCGATCTCGTCTACATCCATCCGAATCCAATTAATTTTATCAAAACATCTTTAATATAAAATCGCATCAACCCTACATCATAGCTTTTGGAATGTAATTTTTGCTTGCATCTTCTGATCTTCGATTGCGATATGCCAATAGCCCTTGATTCCTTTGAACTCTTTGTGACTGTCGTGCTAGCTCGCAATTCAAAGCCCTCTGTATCGGCCATTTCCAATCAGAGGTGTATCCTTGGTACACGGTATGTCAATTCATCGATTACCAATCGTCGATCACCTTCTACATTTGGCCCTTGGTGTTGTAGCTCTTCATTTGAGCATAGTTTAGCCCTCGTATCAGAACCCTTCAATCGAAGGTTATCATCGAAGGTTTCACTTCGATGCACAATATGCCTCAACCTTCGATCACTGATCTCCCATACGTGACGTCGTCGGTGTCACGTTTCTTCCACGTGTCACCTTGTAAGTAATGCCACGTGTTACGCTTTTTTAGCCTATTGTGGGCCTTGAAACTACCAAATCTGCCTATCATGTATCAACCGTGTTGATACGCCACGATAACGTTAGCCTCCATGTGTCACTTCTCGCAACTAATTACTCGTTGCCACATGTCCCTTAATGCATCCAATCGTTTTTGCCAAGTGTCTCTTATCGGATCCAGTCTTTTGCTACCACACGTCCCTTTGGGAGGAGAGAGAAAATGGTCCAACTTCTTTCGTTTTCCATAAAAATCCTCTATTAATTTGTTATCACCCATTCTGACACATTAACACTAGCGGCCTATTCCCCAATGATTTCATTGCAACTCGCATATCGTCATTTTTAAAACGTGGTCACTCTGCCTCAATTCCAAAGATAAAGTACATAGCTTGAACCCTCAGCTTTTGATTATCGATATCATAGGATCCCCGACTGTCGATATTGACTTTCATATAGTGTTACCTTTAATAATCGCAGATTATCGATATCATATGCGAATGCGATTATTTTTTTATGATGCTTTCGTGTGATTTCTCCTCCATTGTGTCGGAACCTTCCAATATCACATATTTGTGATGTTTATCATGTTTGTGATACCTAATAAACTCTCTTTTTGACTTAAACAGAAATACACTGAATAAACTCTCTTTTTGACTTAAACAGAAATACACTGAAGGGTCTGCATTTCCTATCGACGCCTGCATCTTAATGCAAAAGCTAGTTATATATTGTCAACTTTATATATGGACTTTTCTCTGCCGTTGCCATAAAAGCAAAAACCAAAGAAATATGGAGAGAAAAGTCAATATTGAATACGGCTTCTCCGTGTGTCCGTCTACATCCATAATTATAGCCATTCTCTTCACTTTTTATATCACCGTCTTATCTAAATGGCTACTATGTCCACTCAACTTTACATATGGAATTTAGCTATCCACTCCTTTAATCATTAAAGGAGGAACCGACAAAATATCCAGGGGAATGATGATGGCATTTAATGGTTGGAATGGGATAATTTGTCCACTGAATTTGATTAGAAATAAAAATATGCAAACATTGTCAACATTTTTAGTTTAAACAGATAAGAAAGTTCATCAATTTAATGAGAAGTATGGTTTGAAAATTCCTACCCTTCTCCATATGAAGTTGAACCGATGTCGATTGGGGCATGGAGGGTTGAGATTATTTTGCTTTGGTTATAAAAGTGAAGACGATGGCCATACAACTTGAGGTGGATGGCAATATATGTTTTGGACATTTTTTTTGTTTCAGTGTATACCCCATTTAAAGTTGAATCCACGAAACAGTCCGGCGACGTTGTTATCCATTGATTGTTATTTCAATGCGTGTCAAGTTATAGACCATATTCTATACTACGCGCCCAACCGATGTTCCTTTCCTTTGTTTGTAATTTTATTTCAATGTATGTCAAGTTATAGACTTTCCTATGTTTTGTTTGTTATCTTAATGCGTGTCAAGCTATATACCATATTATATACCGCTTGCCAACCTCATATAGTGATCTCAATTAATGAAAAATAACATAAGAGAGGCGATCTGATTCCGCGGAGGATTTAGCGACCGGGACTATGGTAGGTATAGGTTGATTTTGATTTGGTGCATTTTTTCAATCTATACACACCAACCATTAAAGCTGAAACCGACAAAATATCGAGCATAAATTCAGGATTGAATGCGGCTTCTCCATGTGACCGTCCACATCAGTCATGCTCTTCATTTTGACATCACCATCTTATATGAATAGTAATTACTTTACCTATATAGTCCTGTAATAAAAGGAGAAATCCACAATATTTGCAGCGGTGACCCGGAAATTTTAATATATTTTTATTTAAGAGTAAAATTATACAAGTGTCTTTTAAAAATTAAAAGTTGGTTAAATGAATCTTTGCATTAATTTCCATATATTTACTTATTTGTCGAATATTAATTTAAGATAAATATTTTTTTATATATATTAAATTTGATTTTAATATTTTTATGCAAATTTTTTTTGGAAATTGTGAGTTGAGTAGGATGATAAATATAGATATATAGAATATATATATATTATATATAATTTATTTTTTTGTTAAGGTTAGGAGATCCATCAATTTTTTTATTATATATTAGGCAAATTTACACCACACAGGTTGATTGGGTGGTTTTAATTTGGCTCGACGGGAAACCAATTCTGTTGGCCACTAGTGAGCGTTATAAGCCATCAAAAAACAAAAGTGTTTCAGTCTTTCTAGCTAAGTTAGATAAGTCTCAGTGTCATGTCGAGATACTACATAATTGTAAAAACTGGCATATGCAACAGGAAAATTAAAAGCTAACTGCATAAACAAAAACTATGCATTGAGAGTCTACTCTTTTTGCTCATCTGAGACAGAGGCAATAGGAGCAGGATCTTTAGAAGTCACTCCTGGCATTCCATATAGCTCTAGGATGCAAGGGATGTGGCGATCGATTCGATCCATACTGATGCCCTGTTTGTGCAACTGGAGGTGGATTTTCTCCATATCTTTTTTATAGTTTAGCAGGCCTTGCACTGTAACTGCCATCACCATAGAGATTTGTTCCATCGCTTTTCCAAGAAGACACTTGTTGGGCGCAAGATCCCCCAAGGGCCGTTTTGAGGCTTAAAGCCCATATTTTGGTCAAATTTTGTAATCCAAGTGTAAAGACTTTGCATATTGTGGTCGCGGAGCGCGTAGATATTAAAGAGTCATAGGGTTGTCCACCCTTATTTCGGAAATGTAATTTCGGTTGTAAAAGATCGACCCATGGTCTGCGGACCATGGGATTGTATAAATAGAGCTAAGCTCTAAGTAATTTGAAAGGAAATTAAGCAGAAAAGCATCGACATGTATCAAAGATAGCTCTGAGGTAGAAGTTTAAGTCTTAGGTTGTAGGGTAGGTAGAGGCTTTACAGCTGAGTACGCAGAGGCCTAGAAGTCCGCAGCTAAGTGCGCGGACCCTTGCAACTGAGTGCGCGGACCCCTGCAACTGAGTGCGCAAGGCGAATCGAATCTATAATTGTTCAGAATTATCAATAGAGAAAAGTATTCTACAATTTCTACATCTTTATTTATTGTTTATGCATCTTGTTAGGTTGGGTATGGATTTCACTTATAATGCTTATATGATGCGCGATTATATGCAAATGTGTTGGTTAAGTGAACACAAGTAAGACACCTCTGTTTATGCAAAGCTAACTAAGATCTGTTATAAGATAAGCAAGACACTTAGCCTAGTTTTGGAAATATCGCAGGGCAGCGTGAAAGTACCTCAGCCCTAGGTTAGGGCTGTGTGAAAGCTGATTGTACCCTTTTGCGAAGGTGCTGAAGGGTGGAACAGAGGGCTAAGAAACCTGCACGAAGGCAAGTATAGATAGAATAAATCGACATCACAACCATCTCAATGGTGCAGAAACTTGGTTCTAGCATCTCCTCATACTACTTTGGGTGAGACTTTAGTCTGCGCTTTGCGGGCTGATGCTAAAAGGACCAGTAGTGTAGGGATTTGTTTGGCTAACTAACATTGAACCTGGGTTAGGCCCCCTCAAGCCAACAAATGGTTTCATTGCCAGGACTGGAATCTGCATAAGAGATGTGTGATGTTGTATCATTGGAATCCAACTAAGAAAGAAATCTAAGGTTGGTTGAACAGAAGGATTCACAAGTTTGCGGCACAAGAAAATAGAAACCCGTGATTGTCAAAAGAACAGTGGTTGGACCAATACTTGTATACGGAGATCCACGAAATCTTTTTTGCCTCCTTTCCTACTAAGCTATACAAGTGGATCGTGAAGCTAGTAGATAGCCAAGGAAGGTGGAAACTTGACTGTCCTATTGTGTGGACCCTAAAGCTAGTGCGAAGGTTGGAAGCTTCGGAGGATAAGATCGCCCGTGCTACTGATCATTGGATCAATCACATCATAAGAGGATTCGTGACTCAATTCGCGGTCGACACCTCAGTCAGCGATAAAAGGGTGGAGCGACACTTTTTCAAAGGACCGCAAAGTAAGTACATAAAATATTAGAATACTTAGATTAAAATGTTGTTGTGTGAAAGTGGGTTATGCAGATACCTTGATGTTCAGGACTACGAAAAGTGGAAAAAGTTACAGAAATGAAGGAAATGAGGGTCGGGAGTGTAGCCCCTTGATTTCGCCTCCGCGAAAAGACAAAGAAGGGATAGCGAAGGTCTCTCCACGAAGTGCTATTCAGTTGATAAGATAAGGATTCCCACAAATACCACCTCCAAACACACCACCTCCAACTTCATCGCCATCACCTCCAACTTCACTTGTACCACCTCCACCTCCACCGTGATTCATTATGGCGAATACAGTGAAGTTTCCTTTGTTCAAAGGCTTGGGAAATGAGGACCTGGACCAATTCTAGTTCGTTGTGAGGGCTGTATGGAAAGCTCAAGGCGTTATAAATGATCACATAAAGAAGGAAACACTGGTTAGTGCTTTGCAAGATCGCGTGCTAACCTGGTATATTAAGTACTCTAACGATAAATTGAATGCTGGAGTAGCAGACATCCAAGCAACACTAAACAGGGAATTTAGCAGGCCTAAATCTGAGGCGCAGTGGATTGTGGGCTTCAAAGAGATCGCTATTTGACCAAGCGAGACACCTCGGGAACTAGATCAGAGGTTGAAATGTACAATCCACGAAACCAACATGAATTTGACAGATAGATAACATCGAGAGTGGTTCGTGGCTTCACTACTACCCCACTTAAGGAGTGTGTTGTCACAACAGAAGATAACAACTTAGGTAGAGGCCTTGGAGATTTCCATGAGACTACGTGAGACTCTAATGCAACATCCTAATCTAGGACTTCAGCAGATCCATGCGCAGCTGCAGAATCTGTGCCTTGAGATGCAAAGTCTGAAGCAGGACAGGACAGTTCGGCCAGAGGTACGCGGGGAGGTATGGTGCTTGAAATGCAAGAATCAGGGTCATGACAAAGACCATTGTCGGGCCTTTGCAAATTACCCTACAAGAGGAGGACCAATGCCTTTAAGGCCAGAAGCTGAAGCAGGACCTAGCACGACGCCTACTTTATGGTGCGCTATCTATCAGGTAGCGGAAAACATGCCACGCATAACTCTCACTTGTTGAAAAAGTATGCGCAAGCACCGCAACAGTTTTTCTCCAACTTTTGTAGGTCGGTAGGACATGATGAGCTTACTTGTAGGAGCTATGAATTGATGATGGATAGAACTCCCACCTACAGGGTTCAAGCTGAAATGTGGCCCCTTGACTAGAATGTATGGATGGCGCAGACAGGATTTCAGGGGCACGGACAAGGCCGAGGCAGAGGAGGACCTGGAAGAGGTCGAGGAAAGTTCATTTGCTACAATTGTAAAGGACCAGGACACTATGCTCGCCATTGCACTAATCCAACACGTCCGTCGTGCAAGTATTGCACGTTGTTTGATCATGAAACAGAAGATTGTCCTACACTGATAGCTAGGATTCGTGACAAAGGAGCACTACTGCCTCCCCTGACTTAGAATCTATAAATGATGAGGTCTGAGCCACGCAATGAATATCCAAATGTAAATTTAGTGCTCTGGAGTGGAATCGCGATGGGAGACGACAAGGGGAAATAGCCAGATGACAGTACCTAGGTTTGCAAAGCCCCAGCAAAAGAGGCTGAGTTCGATTTGGAGTGCTCTCGTGAAGCATTCATGGAAGCTAAGAAGAGCTTCATTGAGGCCTCCACCTCAGGAAGAAAGGATAAGCCTAAGATGGAGATGGACCCCTCTATGCTCACAAGTTTCTTGGAAACCTGTATGAAGTTACTGCGCGATAGTAAGGCTGTAAAAGGGTTACAAGAACTCATCAATAGATGTGTTGGGACCATGCCAGGTGAACCACGCGTAGTCCAAAATATCGGTAAGCATAAGATAAGGACGGGGCGTGAAATGAGACTCATCTCACAGATAGGAGAGTATGAAATGGATCAGGTCATTCTGGATTTGGGATTAGATGTGAATGTTCTACCAAAACAAACATGGGAGCGAATAGGGAGACCTGCACTGTAATGGTATCCAATTCAGCTGACGATGGCAAAATCAGCAGAAAATCATACCCATGGTGCGGCTATAGAGAGTGACCGTGGATATTGAGGGAGCGAGCGCGCTAGTAGATTTTGAAGTAATAGAGATAGTGGACGATAGCAATCCCTACCCTGCACTCCTAGGAATCGAATGGGCTATTGATATGAATGGGGTAATCAGTCTGAAGAAGCGAAAGATGATCCTTGAGAATAAATAACTACACGTAATAATACCCCTGGATCCTGTTGAAGGATCACGCTATACGGAAATAGTCCGTGATTATGAAAGTGATGATGATCTGGACTACATCTATAAGATAACAACGTGAGACCAAGACTGGGTGAATCCCACCACGGATGGAAGGATTACATGGAGCGCGAGAGTTCTTGCACTTCAGATTCTGATGAAGAAATATAACATTGGCAGAATCAGTTACACGATGTAACTACACTGAATTGTAACATGATGACCTGGTCGCTGCATTGTGTGTCATCAGATGTAAGAAATCTGCCTACTTATGACAGTCTAAATGAGGTAGATATCTTCTTGGATGCATTTGAAAGGGAGGTGCCAGAAAATCAATGCTTCTAGGCCTTCGACTGGGCACTCCGAACTACACCCGCTAGATGGTGGGGTACGCATGAGGGAAGTTTTGATGATTGGCACGGATGTAGGAGGATGATGTAAGCACGATTTGGGAAGCCTAAGATGTGGCTGACATACAAGTAAAATGGGCAGAAGGATCCATGTGTGCATCTGGCCAAATGGATGCAGGCTTATGGAGAAAATCCCCAACCTGAGTGGGTGCACCTGTACTCCACGCTAAAGTACCTGGTCAATAAGCCTATGTTGGGGGGGCGAATCTGTAGATGGCTCTTATTGTTTCAAGAGTATGATTTTGAAGTTTTTGTGAAGCCTGGAGAATTAAATGCAGGACCAGACCATCTGTCGTGCATCAAAACAAGGAAGGAACCTACAAATTTGGAGGAAGAATTACCTGACGTGCAACTCTTTGCTGTGCATGTTGCGGATGGACATTTTGAGGACATAATACACTTCCTAACAATAGGAACTACACCATAATGATACTTTGTCTAGCAAAAGAAGGAATTAGTGGTGCATGGAGTAGATTTCTTTGTCATTGTTGGGAATCTATACAAGATGGGGACTGATGAGATATTGTGAAGATATGTACTAGAGTTTGAGAGAAGTAGCATCCTTGTGGACGCTCATGGGGGTGCTGCGGGAGGACATTATGCAGGGAGAGCAACTGCACAGAAGATTCTATGCATCGGGTTGTGGTGGCCAACCCTTCATCAAGATTCAAAATAATATTGCAAGGCGTATGATGTATGTCAAAGAACAGGTAGGTCATCATGGAAGGATGAAATTCCTTTGAATCCACAAATGATGTTACAACCTTTTGAGAAATGGGCAATAGATTTTGTAGGACCCATTCAACCACAAGGGAAGACAGGCGCAAGGTACATTATCACTGTGACGGAGTACATGACTCATTGGGAAGAAGCGCAGCGCGTGAAGGATTTCACAGGTGCGACGACCGTGAAGTTCGTATTTGAGCATTTACTGACGAGATTTGGATGCCTACGAATCTTGATCAGTGATCAGGGTACGCACTTTCTGAATGCGTACGCACTTTCTGAATGAAATGATTAGCGTGCTCACAGAAGAATTTCAAGTATATCACCAAAAGAGCACACCTTATCATCCATAGGCTAACAAGACAGTGGAGGCATTCAACAAAGTGCTTGAAAACATGTTGACCAAGGTTTTCAATGCTCAATGAAATGATTGGGACCTACGCATACCTGCAGTGCTATGGGCTTATCGGATGATGTGCAAGAAGTTAATGGGATAGACACCCTTTAGGTTGGTATACGGGGTTGAAGCTATAATGCTTATGGAATACATTGTGCCTAGTCTACGCATAGTGGTGCTCATAGGTATGACGGATCATGGAGCCTTGGAAGAGAGGCTCACACAATTAGATGAGCTCGAAGAAGAGATATGTTTGGTTGGATTCACCATCAGGTCCAAAAGCAGCGTGAAAAAGAGTGTCATGACCAACATATTAAGCTGCGCACTTTTAAGGTGAATGACTTAGTGCTATTGTATGACAGTAAGTTTGATAAATTTCCAAGGAAATTCAAAATGCATTAGCTGGGGCCCTATGTTATTAAGGAGATTACCGACGGTGGTGTGGTCCACTTGGTTGAGTTGAATGGAGATCTGTTCCCAGGAAAGGTGAACGGAAGTTGATTAAAGCCATACACAGGTGGCCCGGCCATCTGACTATGCAACAGAAGCACAGTCTTAGCACTCCAGGTAGCTGAAAGGAGGCGCGGGACTATAAACTACACTGCCTAGGTTGGGGAGTTGCGCAATTTCAGGACTAGCGCAAAGCAGCAAAGTGTCACAGGGTCCACAATAGCGTGAAGGTAGATGCGCTACTCATGGAAATATTACGCAGGTCCGCTGGAAAGTGACCATTAAAGTCACTGTTCACGATTTGATGGTCAAATTGTGGCCAAATGGAGTGGGTGACAAGCATTTAAGGCAAAATTTATGGCTTAGATTCTTGAAAATCTGTTGCCAATATAGCATTAATGGGTCGAATGTGGGGGGAACAGTCGGATTTGAATTCAAAAGGCCCTATAAATTACAAGTGACTATCTAGCGAAAAACACTTGGCATTTGGAGAATTCATTTGTTGCGCTATTAGGTGTGTATGGAACTTACGGATTTTGAGGCTTTGTAGCAAGTTCAACATTTGAGAGACTCCAAAAGAAATGCAGGACCCCCTAACTACAATGATGTTGACACTCGAGGAAGCCACACAGGAAATTGCAGTAGTAGAAGCCCTAGAGAGTGCTGAAGTGATAGTTGAAGCCCCTAAATTACCCAAAACACCGAGACCAAAGAAGGATAAGTAGACTATGATCCCGATGTGCATATCACCAAGAAACACACAAAGGCCTAATATCACTTTGCAGGAAAAGGGGAAGGCCATTAATCTGGAGGCCGACGAGGAAGAATCTAAAGAAATCTTGGTGGATGAGGATGACGTGGAAATGGAAGTTGAAACCTAGGGTGCAGACCCTATTACCAGGTTACCAGAATATGTTCCTTCACGCAAGGGTAAAGCCAAGGTACCGAAGGACATAGACGAGAGCAAGAGCTCCCTGCAAACTCCGTTGCTCCCAGATGACATTGTTTTTGAAGGGCCACACTTAGGGCAGGTTCCTGTACTAAAGTTTGAATATTGGGACCTCACAGATCTCGAGAAATTCCTGCATTCAGCGACTGAGCAACTAATGTGCCGATGGATTGATGCGACTGCTGGAATGATTGAATTGGAGCCGTGGACATGGCTCAAGGGTGTAGAGAAAGCCGGGTTGCTCAACCTGCTCCAGGTGCCGCATTTCCACCATGCCCTAGTGACCATGTTTGTCATCAGGCAGCTTCTCTGCTTGGTGCATGATGGTTATTTGTGGCTGGTGGAGCCCATTCCCATCACAGACCACTTGATTCATCGAATCACACAGCTGCCTTACTCAGGGGAGGATCTAGGCAATATATCAGAAGGAAAAGGTGGTGAGTTGGCCCTCACGGAAGCTACAAAGAAGAACTTCAAGTTGGAGAAGAAGAAGTGGGGATATGCCATCTCCTGAATCAACAAACTTGCAGTCAAGGTAGCAGCACAAATTTTAGCAGAGAAGGTGATGTGGAAGTGTCACGCGGATGAGGTGCCCGCGCTTGTGATTGTACTAGAGGCCCAATGCATTGAGGGAGTCCAGTTCAATTGGGCGAATCATCTATGCAGCGAGTTCCTTGCGAATTGTTGCGAGGTAGAGGAGCAGGGCAAGAAATTTCACTATGCATGGCTCTTGTTGTCAATCATACTGGTGGCATGGGAGCTACCAGAAACTAGCCAATTCCCTTCAGTCGCGTCAGACCTTCTAAAGGCCTTGAAGTATGCTTCACTACGGGTGACGAAGGATGCCCAACGAACAAAAGAAAACAAGATCTTTTGGATCTTGATAGAGATGAGTATCCGGATGGGGATCAATCACAAACTGTGGTTGTTGCCCATAGTATACGCCAATTTTTTAGCTTTGTAGAGTTCAAAGCGGATTTCCACCATGTATTTATCAGGGCATGGAAGGACCCTACGAAGACATGACATAACCTACCATACCTAGCAACTAATGATGTTATTTTTGCATTCCTTGAGTCTTGGACACCGAAGTGGCGCACTCCAGTAGGTTCCGCGGTGGAAACAGACAAGTCCACCGCGCAACGTAAGAAGGAAGAAACAAAGCTCTAAATGGCGTAGCTGGCTAAGAAGCACAGAAAAGAGGAAGTAGAGGCTAAGACCCAAGCAGCGTGTGACGTCACGAAATTGGATGAATAACAGAAGATAGGAGGAGAAGAGTGCAAAGGACAAAAGCCATCTTCACCCAAGGCTGAGGAAAAAATAGAGACAAAAAGGTGGCGCGGACCCTCAGACGACGTCCACCCAACTTAAGCGTCGATGCCCACAAGAGAAGTCAGTGTCGCGGAAGAAAACCAAGGCTTAAAAGAAATTCTTAGACCCAATCACCCTCACTGAGGCGGATTTGCACAATATCAGAGAAATGGTGAGGGATGTCACAGTTAGGGATGCCAAGAGCAGCAATAGTTGGTATTGGGGTCTCTTCAGACAGAGCTGTAGGAGTTGCAAGTTCGCACTCCACAGGCTGGCACAGTTTCCACTAGCCTCGTGATCGACACTTCAGTTGCCGAGGAGATGTTGCGCATAACGGTGACCAACACGATAGTGTTATTAGATGGGGCACTTACTACAAAGAATGAGGCTGACAGGCCCACGTTAGCATTATGAAAGGGGTAAGATTGAACATAGCTGCGCTCCCTTGAGAGACGCTCTACCTCTTGTAGGATGGAGTCACCGCAGAACTCAGGGCTCACGAGAGTCATTCTCTGCAGGTGGTGAATGAGCAGCGCATCAACATCGAGTAGTTGGGTATGCAGCGCAACAAGGTAGTGGAGCATAATAAGAAAATCATGCAAGTAGTGGAGGAAGCTTGCTGACTGGTCCCGAAGTTGGACATTCAGGCAAAAGAACCGGTTGAGGCACACGTCTGTAAGTTAGCCACAGGGGTGCACAATGCTCGAGCTGAGATGGCCAAGATTCATGTGGAGCTGAACCTGCAGATAACAGAATTGCATTTGAGGGCTCAGCCTTCAACCCCGTCGGAAGTCAAGGAACAATGTATCGCCACTATTACAACAACAATAGCGGTGGTTGATAGTGCAGTGGCAGACTGCATGCACCTTTTTGAATAGTCATTTGAGGTCCTAACCACCCTCCAGGAGGACCCAAATGTAAAGCTGCTGGAGACAGAGGCGCGCGAGATACAAAAAAGGTTTGACGAGGTCAATGGGACTGCATAGATGGTCGCCCTCACACAGAGGCTTGCACAGATGCAGGAAGAAAAGGCACTTAAGGAACATGTGGATGCCGCTCCGCACAAAGAAGAAACATTATAAGCGTGCCTACATATATGGATAGATGATGGATATATGATCATAGCCTCCATTGAAGGAAATCTCACGCAACTGCAATAAGCTCGGCAGAAGATTCAAGAAAATAGTTCAGCGGCAGTCACCGAGCAGCGAGTGGAAGAAGTCCAGTAGGTGGCCACTCAGTGCGTTGCCGAGTTTGTGGTCATCCAAACAGAGCTAGGAGATCCTTGTGCTAAGATCTTCATGCCTGTAGAGTGCCTTGAGGGTGAGTCATGATGTTTGTGTTGAGGGCTTGTTGGGTGTGGGATCCCCCAAGGGCAGTTTTGGGGCTTAAAGCCCATATTTTGGTCAAATTTTGTAATCCAAGTGTAAAGACTCCACATATTGTGGTCGAGGAGCGCGTAGTTGTTAAAGAGTCATAGGGTTGTCAGCCCTTATTTTGGAAATGTAATGTCGGTTGTAAAAGATCTACCCATGGTCCATGGACCATGGGATTATATAAATAGAGCTAAGCTCTAAGTGGTTTGAAAGGAAATTAAGGAGACAAGCATCGACATGTATGAGAGATAGCTCTGAGGTAGAAGTCTAAGTCTTGGGTTGTAGCATAGGTAGAGGTTCTGAAATTAAGTGCACAGAGGTCTAGAAGTCCGGAGCTGAGTGCGCGAACCCCTGCAGCTGAGTGCGCAGGGCGGGTCGAGTCTGTAATTTTTCGGAATTATCAATAAAGAAAAGTATTCTACAATTTTTGCGTCTTTATTTCTTGTTTATCCATCTTGTTATGTTTGGTATGAATTTCACTTATAATGCTTATATGATGCGTGATTGTATGCAAATGTGTTGGTGAAGTGAACGCAAGTAAGACACCTCTGTTTACACAAAGCTAACTAAGATATGTTAATAAGATAAGCAAGACACTTAGCCTAGTTTGGGAAATATCGCAGTTCACTACCCTAGCACCGTGAAAGTACCTCAGCCCCAAGTTAGGGTTGTGCAAAAGTCGATTGTATCATTTTGCGAAGGCAATGAAGTGTGGAACAAAGGGCTAAGAAACATGCATGAAGGCAGGTATAGATGGAATAAATTGACATCACAACCATCTCAAGGGTATGGAAACTTGGTTCCAACATCCCCCCATACTGCTCCGAGTGAGACTTCAGTCCGCACTCCATGGGATGATGCCGAAAGGGTTAGTAGTGTAGGGATTTGTTTGGCTAACTAACACTGAACCTAGTTCTGGCCCCCTCAAGCCAACAACGCTTCATTAAGAAATACAGGCAAAGGGTGTGTTTAAACTAAGGATTTCTCCCACGGGTATTCCCTGGGTTTGGGACTAGCGACCTCCAATTGTCGATTTATTCCTCTGATTCACTTTCCTGCTTAATATTTGCTTCCCAGTCTTCGATCAGCTTCTGAATTCTTGTGTCTGTCCCATCACAGTATGTTGTTGATGCCTCTGCTATGAGGCGCTCGACAAGCTTACAACCCCCGTGAGCTTCTGATGTGCTCTGCCCCTTGTCTGTCCGGGGGGTCAGACCTCTTCTACCCCACCCTTGTCCTCTCGCTTCTCGAGCCATAACTTGTGTAGTGTAGCCCTATTGACATCTAAACAAAGTTAGGTTCATCAAACCTTGCTCAACATCCCATCTGTGCTATTCATACAGTGTTGCTCTTACATACTTGTCCACCTGAGTGTTAAGGTAGCCCAGAGCCCGCAAGTGGCCAAGGGAAGTGGGTTTCAGACTTGTCATAGGGCTCCTCATAGTACCCCACCCCCTTTTTATGGCTCAATTTCCTATCATCCCGCTGCATCTAGAGCCAAGCCCACATGCCCATCTAGAGCCTGGCAGGATGCCTGCAATTATACCCACTTTTTGCACCCTCAACTAGCAGATGCGAGCCATGGCTTTGCTTGCCCCTATGCCCAAATTACTACTTGGGATCCCTAGCTTTGCCCTCAGTGCTATGTGGGTGCCTAGTTTCCCAAGGGTTTCTTTGCATCCTACTGCCATGGCTGAATTCCCATCCCCCTGCCCTCAACTCTTTTGTGCCTCTCTCTTCGGCACCTAGCCCCCTAGGAACGGAAATCCCACTATCCCTTATTCCCTTAGCTTGAGAGACTAAGGATAAACCTGCATTTCTTCTCAGCTCGCAATTGTCAATTCTGCAACCAAGGTTCTAGTTTGATTGGGATAGAATCAGAAAGAAGAACCAGGCCATGGCATACCCTTTCCACCCCCAATGCATCCCATACAAAGCTAATCCCCATTGCAATGATCGCTTGCCCCTCCCTTCCCCCCAACAGAACCCCAGCTAGATCATGTAATCAATACAGGAGCAGGACCAAATTACATACCAGGAATCCGTTTCTTGTCCGTAGCCAAGGTTCCTTGCTTGCCTTCGCCCCTCCCTAGCTCTGAGTCGCCTCTCATCTCCACAAATTCTCTCTCTTATCTTGCACATCAAATGCCTTAACCTTCTCTACCACCCTTCCTTATTCCTTTCTCCGCCACCTTGCCCACTCACCATCCATGCATTCATTCTGAAGGACACCACACCCCCTACCTTGAGCATGTGGGGGGCGGCAGTCATTATGGCCTTCGTGCTAGCCATATCACATCTCATCCTGGCCTCCCTGACATCGACCCACATCCCGATCGAGAGATATATATAATAATTATTGAAAAAGCTAAAATAATATATTAAAATTAAAATTTTATATTTTTTTTATTACGCGAGAGGCGCTCTACAACCTAGTTTAGACTAGATGTGTAGATGTAATGTAAGTGTGTAAACAATTTTAAATATAGATCAATGTAAGTAGATGTGTAGATGTAATTGTTAGTATGTAAACACCTCGATTTCTAATCACACCCGGCTCGTGCTGGGGGGGAGTTTTTTGGATATTGGATAAAAAAATGCTCCTCTATGTTTTGTGACATGTGCTTAACCACCTCTCATGGATCTGTTAACTCTAGTGATGTGTCCATTTACTAACACTTGGGTTTTGGTGTAACGAAAATCGTGATTTGAACACTCTCTCCATCTCTGCTTTGCTCTTTCCTCCCTCTCTCCCTCTTGAGCTTTTCCACTATCTCACTTTTCTTATTGTCATCACTTGGATCCTTAGTTAATATGGATCTATGTTGGTTCTTACTAATATTATTTATATTATATAAATTTCACATATTTAAATATGAAAGTGTTCTCATTTTCATTTTTATTAAAACCTTAATTTAATTTCTATGGGAATATTTTTAGTAGTCGTGAGGATAGAGGATTTAGATGTATCTCAAAAGTAATTATACCATTTTTCCATTAACTTCAATTAAAAAAATTTCCTCCCTACGTCCATCGCACTCCAACAAGTGTACTAGGAGAAAAATGGTTGTTACATGGCGAGAACATGAGCATGAAGAAGAGGATGTTGTTGCTTTACATGATCTAGGCACAGTAGCTGCATTACGGAACTGTGGCCTGCTGAATTTTTTCTGTATCTTTAGCATGAGGCAACAAATCAGTTTGTTGCAGTATTTCCTCAATGCCTGGGATCCTATCAACCAGGTATTCCAGATTAGGGGCAAATCGATCCCCTTGACAGTGGTGGACATCTATTTTCTGACCGATTTATCGAGGCATGGTGCCCCTCTCTCATTGTCAGGCTCCACCCGTGGGGGTGAGTCCGTGAGGGAGTACTTATTATGAAATAAGTTATGGTTTATTGTAACAAAGCATATCTACAAGTTAATAATATCCATGGTTCTTGTCATATTGTTGAAAATTATTTTGATTGTGAAATAAGTTATGATTTTTTGGATTGTATAATAATATATAATAGATCTATATTTGTATATGTGTGTCTCTTTATTATTCCCTCTCTCTATCTCACCCACGAAACATACACAATATCCCTCCATATCTATCTATCTATCTATCTCTCCTCCTCATCCTCTCCCTCTGTCTCTCTTCCCCTTCTCTCCCTCTCTCTCTTCCCTCCCGATCTGCTCTCTCCCTCACTCTCTCTCCATATCTCCCTTGTCACTCCCTCTCTCTCTCTCCACCTTTCTTGCTATATGCCTTTCTTCTTCCTCCCCTCTCTCTCCCCATCCAACTCCATCTCTCCCTCTCTCTCTCCTTCTCTCTCTTGTCTTCTCTCTCTTCCTTCTTGTCTCCACCTTTCTCTCCCCCCAATCTCTTTCTCTCTCAACTATATGACTATCTCCCTCCATCTTATTTTCTCTCCCCCATCAATCTATGTGTATCTGTCTCTCTCTATTTACCTTTTCTCCCTCACTCTATCTCCATCTATCACGTGTCTCTCCCTCTCCAACTCTAACTCTCTATGTCTTTGTTCTTTCCTCCCTCTCTCTCACCCTCCAAATCCCTCTCTCTCTCTCTCTCCCCTCCTTTGTCTTTTCCTTCCTCTCTCTCTCTCCTCCCATCACACACACACACACACACACTCTCTCTCTCCAACCTCCAACTCTGTTACTATCTCCCTCCCACTCTCTCTCTACTCTGAGTCTCTTAAATTTGATCCCATTGTATCGTGTTTACAAAAGTGTCTAAATTAAAAAAACTCAATTGGTTGTAAAATATTAAACCTATATTTTGGATCAATCATGTCAAAGAAAATACAATAATGAAAAACTTAAAAGAATCATGCACTATCTTTCCTCTATTATTGTTAGTCATATTGCTTGCTCTCATCGTTTGGATCCTTAGTTAATGTTGGTTCTTTATAATATTATTTATATATATAAATTCACATATATCTATAAAAGTATCACATTTTAATTTTATTAAAACCTTGATTTAATTTCTATGGGAATATTTTCAGTAATTCACTAAGGGTTAGATATATCTCAAAAGTAATTATAATACTTTTTCCTTTAGATTTTATTAAAAATGGTATAAAATTAAATTAAATAAATATTTATAAAATATTTTGATTATGAAATAAGTTATGGTTTTTGGACATGTGGTATTGATTAACCATGATTGGCCCATGGTATTGTAACAAAGTCTATTTACAAGTTAATAATATCCATGGTAATGTGGGGGTGGATATCCATGCTTAAGAATCTTGTCATATTGTTATAAAATATTTTTATTATGAAATGAGTTATAATTTTTTGGCATGTGATATTAATAAACCATGATATTGTCCCATGGTATTGTAACATAGCCTATTCACAAGTTCATAATATCAACAACAAAGTGGGGGTGAATATCCATGGTTAAAAATATTGTCATATTGTTATAAAATATTTTGACTATGAAATAAGTTATGTTTTTTGGGCATGTGGTATTAAAAAACCATGGTATTGGCTCATGGTATTATAACAAAGCCTATTTACAAGTTAATAATATCCAGTTTGGATTTTTGGGCCTATGGAATCGATAATTCATGGTATTGGCCCATGGTAATGCAACAAAACTTGTTCACAAGTTAATAACAAAATCAAAATATAACAAATTGAATTTTATTTTTTTATTACTTTAACTTTTTAGTATTAAGTGAGTCAACATTTAAATATGTACACTCATCCCCGATTAGTTTTAATTTCTTTTTTTTTTTAATTGGGTCGAAATTTAAAATTGTTTACATACTTACATTACACCTACATATCTACCCTATACTATGTTGTAAATTTTTCATGATGGCATGGTTTGGGTTATAATGAATGTTGGGCTTTTTAAAAACTCTTCATTTAATATATATAATTATACTTTAAGAAAATTAAATTATTTTATATATAAAATTAGATGCCTATGAAGTTTTGATAGAGAGTGATTGGAGTGCCCTTGTTAATGAATTCTCACGAGTTTCAATTCCTCTATTTGAGCATTAATTTTTTCTTTCCTCATTTATTTTTACTTATTTTAATATTTTAAAATTATAAATGTTTAAATATAAAGTTTTTATATAATATATATATATGACTTATATTTATTTTAAATATATAAATAATGAAAATGTCTAATTAATTATGAATTAAGTTAATAAAAAAATGATAATATTTAAATTTTTGGTTCTACATCATTCATGGTGTAATGTTAACAAGAATCTAAACTTTTCATTATAACTTATTAATCTTGACTAGATAACACTAATAACTTAGTGTGGATTGGCATATACTGAGTGTCATATCATATATCTTTTATTATTTTTATATTTTCCTTGGTAGAAACATTTTTAGATCTAATTTTTTTTTACTAGGGATTTGGCATGGGACTTACCAGGGTGGAGTCATAAAACCAGCCACTCTCAATAGCATTGGACTCACTTAGAAGTATATAATCCATGAGTTGGGTGTCTTTTAAGACAAATATTGTCCCTTTTCCGTTACAAAATCCTTTATCATTTATAGTAAACCCTTTAATGCACCATTAAACAACAATCTCATATAGTGTTATGTAACTATAAAATAACACAATGAATTTGGAGAAATTCAAACTTTTAAAATGAAACTTTGATCTAATATATATAATACTTATCATTGCTAAAACTTTAGAAGAGGGAGGGGGGGAGAGGAAGAGAAAAGCATCAAAGGGGAGGAAGGAGAGGGAGAATAGAATGAAGAGAGTTTCATGGGAAGAAAAAAGAAGAAAAAGAAGAAGAATGAAAAAGAAAAAGATGAAGACAGAAAAGGTGGATAAGGGAAGAAAGAAAGAGGAAAAGGGAGAGAGGCGACGAAGGGAAAGAGAGAAGAAGAGATGGGAGAAAAAGTGGAAAAGGGATAGGAGGGGAATGAGGGATAAGAGAGACTCAAAGCAATGAGAAGGGAGTTGAAGAATAAGAAAGAGAAAAAAAAATGGAATCTCAATTTCTTCTAAGTCTCTAATCTTATTTGAGAAAAAATGAGGGAAATGAAGGGAAAGAGAGAAGAAGAGATGGGAAAAAAAGTGGAAAAGGGATAAGGGGGGAATGAAGGATAAGGGATACTCAAAGCAATGAGAAGGGAGTTGAAGAATAAGAAAGAGAAAAAAAAATGGAATCTCAATTTCTTCTAAATCTCTAATTTTGTTTGAGAAAGAATAAGGGAAATGACGCGAAACCTAAATCTAATCTCCAAAACCCAAAATTTATTTCCCATCTGCAAAAAAAATCTCATTTCCAAAACTCAACTCCTATTTTATTTT
>APFE030814819.1:0-15892 GCA_000404065.3 Pinus taeda | reverse complement strand
TTATTATTATGTAGTAATAAGCATGGCTTGGGATTATCATGGATTTTTTAGGAAATTAAGAAGTGAAATATTCTTAAGATTTGGGATTACCATGAACAATGCAACTAAGGTATTAGCTTTATATAAATGCCTCTCGCTCTTTAAATCTTAAACAATTCATGTGACAATGATTACAGGAGATTTTATAGTCACTCTAAAAGTATTATAATCAAATTTATCTCCAAAAGTTTAGAGTTGGCTCACATGGATCCCTCTTAGTAATTGTTGAAAAGATCAATGTTGAAATTTTTGCAAATTGTTTTCACATCAAATAAAATATGACATAATGAACCTAGACGTGTACTTGATTAACATGGGAGGGTTTTGAAACTCAAAAATAAGTCGAAGATGGCCTCACTAAAAGTGAAAGCATTTGGAGCTTGAAAGAAGCCAAACAAGGGTATACTCTTAATTATCCATGGGGTGGAGCTTCACATGTAACTAATATATCAACATAACACACTTATATCAATCCAATAAGTAGTATAGTGAAATAAAAGAGAGGAAAGCAGAAAACTCAAGTAGGGCCACATAATTCTATAAATAACAAAGGATGTGATAGGACTCCTCTAGATGTCATGGAAATAAACCATAGAATCAAGTTAGGGGAGTGAGAAGATATGAAAAAGGTAAACTATGTAGTTGTTAATGGTGAGACTTATCAAGTTCAAATATTAGTTTTAAGGACACAAATTTCTAATGTAGGTTATATAACACTATCAATATGAAAAAATAACAACCCTACTAGCCAAAACCTAGTGAGCAAGTGCCAAGGCTTGACCAATACGAAATAGAAAACATTGAATCCATGTTTAAGTGTATCTAAATGAACTAACATTAATGACTTTTACTCTTCTAATAAATATTTCCTTCTAGACTAAGAAATATTTTACTTGATGATTTAGTATTTATGTTGCTTGGTTAATGGAAAGTACATATGCCTTGCTAGTAAGTTTTTGAGATTGGCTTTCTAGATTAATCACATGATTAGTTTTTTGGTCGACGTTTCAAACCAACTAATATGGTTCATCCTCAGGAAAAAGATGAAAAATATAATCTATCCATGTGTTTAAATAGTTTAGATGCATCAAGTTCCAAATATAAACATTAAAATTGTCAACATTGTGGGTGATGAGAAATATTTTAAAATTTGTGAGACTAGCTTTCTCATTGATGAAGGCAACAAAAATATGATGGTCAATGTGAAAACAATTGTTGAAAATTTTGATTCAAATTGGATCATTATATTTTTTTCGTCCATATCAATGCATTCAAAATGGAAAAAGTGGAGGAATCAAATCATGGGACCATTTTTATTGGCGAGACCCAGTTGGGTGAAATGAGGTTTGAAACCTTCTGGGGGCGTTTTGAGGCATCAAATGAATTTTTTTTGGGTAAGACTTGGCACTTTAGCACTGCACCTTTTCATTCCATTCTGCACGCATATATCTTTTCAACAACACAAGAAGCACGTCAATCGAAGTTTGTATGCAAAAGTTGTTCCACGCAGAAGTTGACCATCATGTTTTTACATTATAATTTGGGAGGATGCCACGTCAGCCCCCCATTATTCATGGAAAATGGGGCTAGCCATGAAATTATGATGTAAAAGACTCTAGAAGAGTCTATATAGTAACTCTATTTAAGAGTTTATAAATTCAAACTAAACCACTAGTAGGCTATTAGGCTATGTTATAATCGGGCCACTAGGAGGAAGAGAATCTCATTCTTTTGAGTGAATTTGTTCCATAGCTGAGAAAAAATAGCCAAGAGGGATAAGAGGTAGA
Source organism: Pinus taeda (assembly GCA_000404065.3). Lineage (NCBI taxonomy): Eukaryota > Viridiplantae > Streptophyta > Pinopsida > Pinales > Pinaceae > Pinus > Pinus taeda. The sequence goes on along the minus strand of APFE030814819.1, from coordinate 14,066 downwards.
GCACACACAGAGGATTTGTGCACAGTAATAGCCTAGAGTGAGCAGACCATACTTCTTTGTGCCTACAACCATATTTCCAGATAGAGAAAGAGAGTGAAGTGGCCTCACCTTCTAGCTAGGATGTCTCCCAAAAGGGTTTCCTAGAGCATATATTATGTCTTATGTGTGTGAGAGATTTTGATTTTTTCATTCCCTATTTTTCTCCATAATTTCCATTAACATGCATGAACTAATTACAGTAAAATCTACAAATCTAGTGTTTAGTAAAATTGTAATAGTGTAGAATTTTTAATTTTTAATATAATATTATTAGATTTGTTGTGATGAACTACCCAATGGAATATACACGACAGTTTATGGATCAAATTTGCATTAATATTTTGTCAATATATTTGACACTAATCAATATCACTTCAATGTCAAAGTATTCAATGCTAATACAAAATATAGTGCCATGATGCATTTTATTACCACCATTCAATGTCACCAAAGTGTAATATTTACCCCATAAATACTAAAAAATTAATTATTGTATTATATTTATTATAAGATTCATAGAATTTGATATATAGGGGAATCACACATCATAACTATGTTACCATAGAGTTTTGTAAGCATCGTACATGTCTATGTTTGTAGGTTGAGGAGAAATGGGGTGGGAATCAACATTCTTACACATGGAGGCCTAAGAAATGATTGGAAGGTGCATAAAAGTGGAATATTGTCACTTTGGTGTATGGGGATGGAGGTGGATTTCGTTCATAGTTATAATGGGTTATGGCCACCATGGCTTGAAAAAATAGCTTTCACCTCCCTGTGGCTTAATTTTATGAAGGATGTCATTTAATGATATGTTGTTAGAATGAGGAAAATAATGTATCATTGAAATGGTATCCACAAGTGCTATGAAAATATCAAATAAAAAATCTAATTTGATATTGTGAACTATTAATTCAACTACCTAGAAAATATCTTATGCAAATTACCCAAGCCACACTTTTCAAACTAATTAAGAGACAATATGACAAATCTAAGTGAATCATTCGATATCAAAATGGGGAAAATTTGAAAATATATAACACACATCAATAACACCTTTTAAACCGTGTTCTTCTACAATCAAATTGTTTCCTTGAAACTAGAGTTGATCTTATGAAAGTTCATTCTCAAGAACTTGGGCTCAAAATCAGTCATGATATACCCACGATATGCCATTGGAATGGTCCTAAATAATGATATTTCATCACCAAGCCATATTTTCTTGTTAGTTCATAATAGAATATTATCAATGAAATCACAACTATGGAAGTCCCCCTAAGAGACTCTCAATTTGTGCCTTTTAAACTAGGCATATGCACCTAGAATTAGGAAAGTAAGTGATTGTTAGAAATATTACTCTAATAAAAATAGGGTATGGCCATTACGTTTTCTAAAATTTCATAATAACCCTTTTGATATTCGATCTAATACATGATTGAAATGGAATCCACCCAATAACTAGTGAAAGGGGTGAACATTGAATATTTTTGGTGTGTTTTTGCAAATAGTTTTTATTCTTTGCGAACTAAATTTATCAAGAAGAATAAACACAAATGCATGTATTATTACACCAATGTAGCTAGAAATTTGAATTCCCCCTCATGATCTTCTACAACAAAGAAAACCAATAGACTATTACAAATCTAAGTTGCCTTCTTATTCTTTAAGTAGTTTAATTCTTGTTGAGAATTAGGCTACCATGCTCAACAATGAATTGAATATGTGCATAAAGGATTTTACTATCAATATTAACCACAGAAAACAATGTTATGCTAACCCTTTTCATTGTTGATATTTAATTTTTCATCGTTTTTTCATTTGCTAAACTATATTTAACAAATAATCCAAGCATAGGTGGAGATAGCCATAAACGTGCATCAAAGAAAATCTATAATCACAAGAATATACTTGAAAGGAACAATTGTATTAGTGTCTCCTTCCTCACTATTTCTCGATATTTTCTACATTTATATTTGTGCCATATGTTGTAATCTCCATAATTAAAACATTTCAATATAAATTACAATAATTTGTAATTTTATATGTTTTGTTAAGCTTCCCCCAAGGGGTAACTACATTAGGGACACCCTCGCAAGGGTCTTATGTTGCTGATTTCATGAGATTTCTCTCTTAAAATCTCTAAACTTAAGTAAGTTTCTTAATTTCTCCTTCAAACAAATGATTTTTCTAGGTTAGTTGTGGCATATCAGATGCTCCACCTTCACCTCTTAAAGCGATTGATGCACTTGTGGATGATACAATTTGATCCCAAGATGTTCTTTTGATATTCTATGTATTGGTTTTCTTACTTGGATGTAGTGTTATATATATTGGGTCATGCCATGAAAGTGGTAATTTCTAAATGAGATATTATAACACTTCATAGAATTATAGTTTTATTATCTAGGGCATCATATCATGTGGGATATGGATTTCCTTTAGAAGTGTTGTCACTTAACATATTAGTTTGTACAACTAGAAAATTGGTTAAGGTACGATCTTCCATATCCCAACCATAATTAACATATTTTTCTTCCTTACTTCACTCCATCCAATCGATAAAAAATCCATCCCATTTTCATGTTTAACTTGTCAAATATCACCAACAAGGTTAAATAATGAAAAACCTAAGTCATTAAATCCTAAAAGGCCAAGAGGTCAACAACCAATAAAGTTAAAAAACAATAAAATGTAAAGCTTAAGTGATTTCCACCTCACTATGAGGCTAATGCTCCTAGTCCCATGCGTTGAATACTAAGAGGGGAGTGAATCAATATCCTTCTTCCAAAAATAAAATTTTCACCTCAAACCTTATTTCTTATAAATCTGTGGATAACATAAAAACATCACATAATTAAATGAACACCATAAATTTAACGTGGGAACCCATAAATGGAAAAGGCCACAAATAATTATTCTTTTATTTAAGTGATTTTTGTAGGTACCCACCTAAAGCATGACCTAAAGTTAAAGAATTTGCAAGCACCCACTTGCAAGAGATAGTTATACTTATTTTATTTTATTTTTTAGGGTCTGACCTATTGGAGACAACTATCCCCAAAATTTAGTAGGCACCCAAATATTGGGAACACCAATCCCTAAAAAGTTTTGTTAAAGCATTTAGCTCTTTCCTTTCTTCCCTTTGTACATGTACTAGCAACTTCTATTTCTAGAAAATGTTTTTTATATATTACCCTCACTATTGTTCTCACACATTCACTGATATATCACTCCGATTGTACCCTCTACTTACACTTCCTTTATTATCTAATATTTTTGTTAATATTTTTCTTCCTTCACCACACTATCACCAAAATCTACAATTATTTTTCTTCTATATTCATGGCCTAGGCCATTTCTTTACCTTAGGTATAGGTTCGTGGTTTTACCCATGAAAATTTTTGATTGACCAAATATGTAAAGCATCCCCTGTAAACATTTGACTTTGGAAATGATGTAGGAGCACTTAACACCTTTACTTAATGTCATGACCAAGGGGTAGGATAATAGGCCTATATACCTTTTCACTTATATTTAGTATCTAGTTCTTTTGATATTCATTCAAAATGTGTGCACAACATACCCCAGATTGTCTGATAGGATGGAAAAGACTTTTCCGCATAGAACTACAACCACTTCAGAACTTGGACCAACCTACCCTTACCATTGAATCAAGATCTATGCTTAGGCTTGTACAATGCACTGCTCATCCCCAGAGGGTTGAATGGTCAAATAACAAAATGTACCATGAATTTGAATATTTGGTCACAGTGGAAGCTTGACCAACTCCCTCAATCTAGTGATTCATTTTTTATAATGCACACCTGCATGCCACACCCTTGGAGGGGAAAATTCCTGAATCAACTACATAACCCTAGATAACGTTGAAGTTCCACTATTTTCTTAGTCTCCCTTGCTTTGAATTACCAATTCCTACTCAGTCTCCCCCTTTGACATCAATGGAAAATGAATTTAGCTAATCATTCTCAGAAGTGAGATTGATAGTAAGTATAACCAAACTACTTGTACTAGGACACACTAATGGTTGTTATAAGAGCCAAGTTCTTGCCATAATTTAAGATATCAGGATCCTAATGCCACTAACCACTGAAATAAATAAGAAGAGAAATTAAGAATGCACACTTTTTCATTTCATCATCTTTTGAGTGCAAATCTCTTCTCCTAAACACATGCTACATTTGTAGAGCCTATACCCCCCCTAAGTTGATTCTATATCCTTCTCTCTAAATATTTTTACATACAACTATCCCTACCATATGTAATTTCCCTTTTTCCAAACATTGGGGAAGGAGAGTCTCTTAGTAGCAGGGGTTACAAATTGAAATTAATTATGGACAATGAGAGAATTATTGAATTAAAAGTGACTAAAGAATAAATAAATTTAACAAAATAATAAAAACCCATGGTATTCTGATAGTCTATGATTATTAAAGGAGATGAGAGATCACTCCTTAAGCGGGCATTGGAATTATTATTTTGTTGTTGTTGAGTTGAGCTCTTGAAGCTTGTCTAGGTGACATCCCACATTATGTAGAGGGTTAGATTTGGTGGTTAGTGGTCCACCCTAGTGAATCTAGTTAGGAGGGGTTTCGATATTAAGAATATACCCTAGCCACTCAAATAGGAGGGATCAAATAAAATCTGCTCATTGGGCCTAACATGGATATCACGAGGAAAACATAGTTATATCTCTTGTAGGAGGCATAACATTGGAGGAGTCATTATCAACCATACAAATATTTGTTGGTGGTTTTATTAGGTTCTTAGAACCATATTTGGCATGTATTTTTAGATCCGGATTTTATATAATAAGGCTAATATTTGCTGCATATGTCTCATGTTTATTTTGAATTGTTGGATTTTTGGATTCTCATATTGCAAAATCTACTTGTTGTGCCAAAATTTAATGGTGTAAATTGTGTAGTTTTATTGGTTTTTAAATAACAAAAATTATGGTGCAAAATTCCGTAATTTTTAGTCAATTTATTTTTTTGGATATTACAGTGGTATCAACACTAGTTTTCTTGCTAGCCTAAGGGTTTAAAGGGTAATTTCATCATTGTTTGGATTTGTGTTTGTGGCAAACAAAATTCTCTTGCTAGGATGGAATTATTTTGTTGAGCAAAATTTATTTTGTTGTGTTGAATTTCTCTTATTGGGTTGAATTTCTCTTATTGGGCTGAATTTATCTTGCTGGGACAAAATTATTATATTGGGTTGAATTTATATTGATGTGTTGAATTTCTCTTATTGGACCAAATTTATCTTTCTATGATGAATTTCTCTTGCTCAGGAAAAAATATTTTGCTGGCCTAAATTTATCTCGTCATGCCAGAATTATTTTTCTAGCTGAATTTCTCTTGTGGGGCCAAAATTATTTTTCTAGATGAATTTACCTTGTTGCACCAAATTTCTCTTTGTTGGGCTGAAATTATTTTGGTGGGATAAATTTATCTTGCTATGCTAAATTTCTCTTGTGTCGAAATTATTTTGCTAGATCGAATTTATCTTGTTGTTCCGAATTTATCTTGCTAGGCCGAAATTATTTTCTTGGGCCGAATTTATCATATTGTGTCAAATTTCTCTTGCTAGGCAAAAATTGTTCTACTATGCTGAATTTATCTTGTTGTGTCGAATTTCTCTAAATGACAAATAAAATTATGTTCGGTTGAATATATTTCTGGAGAGGTTGAATTATCGCAACAACTGAATTTATTGGCAGAGAGGTTGAGTTATTGAAACAATTGAATTTATTGGTGAAGAGGCGTATTATTAATAAAATTGGTTGGGTTTTTTTCTATGGAATTTCTCAACAAAAAATTTGTGATTTACCAACCATCCATTTTATGTTGGAATTTATTAAACATTTTGGAAAAATTACTTATGGAGATTTTATGAAGAAATTCAATAAAAAAAAATAAATGAATTAAATTAAAGGGATTGGCATGTTCATTGTTTGTAAAGGTTGAATTTTAAATATTCTCCACTTGATGCGAGTTAATGATAGTAGGAGCACCTTCCTGGAGTCCCCTCAATGTATGAATGCGGTCGTTCTACTTAAAGCTCATATATAAATCCTAGAAATCCATTGTGATAGGGCCTAGTGTGCAAAGCCATTCAACACCAAGGACAATGTCGTAACCACACATTTCAGTGGAAATATGTGGGTCTTTAGGTGGCAGTCTCCCATATAAAGCTTAATATTTTCATAGCGTATTTCACTTTTCATGGTCCTCCCATCAATGGTAAGGACTTGGAAATTAGATACCGCCAGTACAAAGCAACGAATAACTTTTGCAACTCTCTTATGGATAAAGTTATGATTGCTACCATTATCAATCAATGCCACTACTGGCTAATGTTTAATAAAGCCTCAGATTTTGAAATTTTGAGGTGAAGAAATGCCATCCAAGGCATGTAGTGATATAACCAACGCATCGAGCGTAGCTGTGAGATAATTGTTAGTTTGGGTTTCACCTTCTTCTTCCTTAGTAACCTCAAGGGATGGAGATTCGTCTATTGAGGTGTTATCAGTAGCATCAATTTGAAATAATTTTGGTTCCTTGCATTTATGTCTGGGGGAGTACATGTCATCACAGTAGTAACACATTATTTTTTTCATTCTTTCGAGCATTTCTATTGGTGACACCTTTTGAACCTTAGGTGTTTGGGTGGGGCACTGAGCTTGGGTGGGAGATGCCTTGGTGACAAAATTTGGACGAATGGACTGGCCATTTAAGGCAATTTCCACATCTAAGGACTTGTGGCATGCATCCAATGAAGTGGTTGTGTGGTACATCTGGACACGAGCTTGTATGGCTTCTTTTAGGCCACTGGTGAAACATTCCAAGTAGACGTAATCTCCTAGGTCGTTAGTTCTAATGGCCAATTGTTCAAAGGATGCAATGTATTCCTTTACCGTACCTGTTTGCCAGAGCTTAGTGAGACGAACCAAAAAATTAGATTCCCGGTCAAAGTGATCACATATGGATTTCAAGAATATGTTCCAAGTTTCTCTTCCTAGAGTTGTTATGCTATTCAAAAACCCATTTATTGGTTTAATAGTTAATGTTCTATTAGTAAATGGGCACCCTTTATTAAAACAAAATCCTCCAAGAAAGATTTAGCACTTAGGCGCTTTGTTTTAAAATTTTAGAAATAAATCAAGATATCAAGTCAAAACCCTTCCAGACTAGCAATTCTCGACTTTTCGCATATCGTTGGACCAAGTGTATTAAAGGGTTAACTATTAAACAAAATCTGCGAATTGCGATAGAAGGGATCACCGTATTTAACTTAGATATCATTAGACTTTTCATTCAAAGATAAGACTTAAGGCATTTCCTATAAAATCAAGGGCTTATCGCAATCACATATCGACTTTCACAAAATACGCAAGTCACAAAGCATGTCGTAATATGCAAAATTTAAAATGTGATATCGTGGTAGAGTGAGTCAATACTTATTGCGAGACTTTACTTAAAATCCAATCCTATGAACTGTGAGAGTTTGTGAAGTGAGATAGAACTTAGACCCGATAAAAGAAAATTTTATAAATTGTAAGTTAAGTCTGACACTTAGTGAAAAGCACTTTATCAAATAATTACCCATTTAGGAAAAATACACTCTAAACAATAAAGAATATGCCACTCATTTTGTATCTCGCATCCCACAGAATATTAAAAAAGCTCTAGGAAAATGCACAACCAAAAATGTGATAGTGCAATTTGCGATATTACGATAATATTATTGCAATCGCAAAATCAACGTTCCCACAGTTTAAACTTGCCACCTTAAAGTTTTCCTTTCCCGTTTGTGATGCGGTAGTTTAATGGGTAATAAAGGCAGCAATAAGAGACCTTACTAGCTATTTAATAATTTAATGCGATTTATGTTAAAGAGTGACTCAATGTGATACAATATCTTTTCATCTGCATTTTGAATAAAATCTCCTTCCTTGTCATCTTTTTGAGGTTAACTATATCAATTAATTCTCACTTTCATTCTCACTTGTGTTATCCGATAACTTCCATTTTTTCTCCATTTCAAGAAACCGCCACAGAGAACATCGTTAGAGGGAATGGTGAAGAAGGGAAAGGTGACTTCATATGAGAAATCAGACATGGTGTCTCTTTTCTCTAATATCACATGCAACAAGGATGGCGGAACCACGGCATGGGAGGCCATGTATAACTTGTTAGAAGAATAGCAGCCCAGTCCACTTGTAACAATGGCCACAGATGATGCGTAAGAGTCATCTGAAGCCTCCTATTTTGAAACAACATGTTCATTCCTACACCGAATAGCTACAAGACCAAATATAATGCCATACACAGATATGGTCAAATGGGTAATTAACGAAGTAGACATGTCAGACAGAACCTTCAATAATAATAGGTAAGAGGTCATGGGGTCTTTCTCAGCAGACAGCCTATGACTAATATACCAGTTACCAGAATATTCTATTTTGTTTCACTCATGATTCAGTTCGGCTCTCGATACATGCACCCCGACTGCAAATTGCTTCAGAACCCTAATCACTAGCCGCCTCTGATGGCTTACGCTCTCTCTGGCGTCGGACTCCTGCTGGAAGCCTACAATGGCAAAGAATGCAGGAGGGGAGAGCTCCGCCTCCCCTATATTGGATACTCCAATCTCTGATAAGGAACAACATGCAAAGCCTCTGAACCCCTCTGGTGCAGTCCCTGAGGCTGTGCAGGAAGGACAAATGACGAATGAAGAAGAGATACCCACAGCCCAGACTGAAGAGGTAAACACAGAAAAAGAGGCACACAACAATGCTTCGTCGTCACAGCCAAAGGCGACCTCGGCCACCTGTATCCCGAAGGCTGCAGAATGTATCAAGGTCGATCTGCCAAGCCACCGCATCAATGGTGAGATCCAATACATTCAGGATCATGCACTAATAGGAAAGTTTCTGGGATTCTGGCCTACTGAAAAGGCCTTACAAGGATGGATAGCCTCAAAATGGAAACCCAAAGGACAAGTTACCCTGCAGCTTGGACCGAAAGGCTTCTTCACAGCCATCTTTCATTGTGTGGAGGACAAAGCGCGGATATTCGAAGGTGGCCCATACTTCTTTAACTCTTCAGGCCTCTATCTCATGAAATGGAAACCAAGATTTAACCCTGATAAAGAAGATTTCAGCTGGGCTCCTGTCTGGATAAGAATGTATTCCCTCCCAGTGGAATACTGGAAAGAAGAAACGCTGGTAGATATTGGCAACAAACTTGGGACCTTCATCAAAGTTGCGGTTGAAACAAAAACCCGCAAATACACCTCGTATGCCAGGATTTGCATCCAGATGCACCTAACCAAAGCTTTAGCTGATTCGGTAAGTCTCTTTCACGATGACTTTGAATGGACACAACCTTTAGATTATGAGCACATCCCCTTCCGCTGTAGCAAATGTCATGAACATGGCCACCTCTTCCGAGACTATCCATTATATTCGCAGTCCAAAGCCACATCTGATGTCTCTGATAAAGACTTGGAAGGCTTCACCAAAATACCCAACCGCCGCAGGCATGCCAAGAAAAGCCAGGTAGTCTCGGACAATGCCTTCAAAGCTGACTCCCAGAATAGATTTTTTGTTCTCGCTTCGCAAGATATGCAAAACCAACCCAGCTCTGACCCCCTGAAGAAGCCCTTTTTGCCTTCATCCTCCCACAACCCCTCAGCCCCCATGCAGTCCTCAGATGCTGCCTCTTCTTATCTCTCTCCTAACCCTCCTTTGGAGAATGCAAAATTGGTTTCAGATTTTATTCCCTTCACCTCCTCCCAGGGGAAATCTATGTTGGATAATAAACAACAAGACTCGGCCATGGAGCTAGATGCAACTCTAGCTCTCAGTCTTCATGAAGAAGCATACGAGGAAAACCAGAGCTCCCCTATTGTCATGGAGGAAGATCAGGTGGATGTCAGCTTAGATGGTCTTGATATCTTCAAACTTGAAATGACATGCAAGCAAAAAGAATACAATTCAATTCCCCCCTGGCAAATAGACAGACTTGAAGGAGTCCTAACCAAGGTGCAGCACAATAAAAGTCTTGGCATACAAGAAGGCAGCCCCTGGGATAGAAAAAAGGCGCTCAAAGAAACCAAGAAGAGGGGAAGAAAGACAGACCTTCAGAGGACCATAATAGTGGGTGAAATACTTATGGAATTAGGGCGATTCCCTAAGTTGACAAAGTTCTATAAACCTAAACCTCAGTTTACATGAAGCTCATCTCCTGGAATGTGAGAGGACTCAACAGTCCCTCAAAACATAGAATGATCAAAAACCTGATTCAACAAGAAAAACCATCCATAGTTTTTCTTCAAGAGACAAAAAGCAGCAACGCAGCTATTGAAAGAATTCGAAACAAGATCTAGGCAGGTAGCAGCTCTATTTCAGTAGACGCCTCTGGGGCTTCAGGCAGTCTGGCCATTTTGTGGAACCTACAGATTATTTCATTATATGACTTCCATGCCACCCTTCATCTTATCCAAGCTTCCTTCCACCTTATAGGCACCAGTATCCATGGGCATCTCACAAATGTTTATTTCCCGCAGACAATACAGCAAAAACTGGATCTTCTGGAAACGATCCCCATCCTCAATGAAAATAGGCAATTTCCCCTCTGGATCAGCGGCGGTGACTTCAACATAATAAAATCTGTTGGACACCTAATCCTAAAGGGTTAGCGTGGAAGCCGAATGGACAAAGCAGTCCAAGGGACCTTGGGATGTGAATCCCAATGGTCACCAAATGTACTATAAATGTATATCTAATTGTTAATAAAAAAGTACTGAATGATTTATCTTTTCTATTGTTTTCCTATTTGTTCTCCCTGACCATGTCTGTTTAACATGGTATCAGAGCCATGATGAGTGGCCTGTTTTCCCTGAGCAACTGGTCTGAGTTGCCTTGAATAATGCTGACTAGAGCTGGCCTAATCTTCTGTAACAATGCCATACTGCTACCTGCTCTTCTGAAGCGCTACTGTCCAACGCTGCCCTTACTGTTCTGACATAACGCCTCTGTCCTAATTATTGCACCTGTGCCTCCATTGCATGAATTCCACCGTGAGTTCCCTGAGGACGCCATCATTTACCCATCTACAGTACCAGCGGTTACTGATCTGCAAAAGTTGGCGTAACCGTTGCTGTGCCTTTGTATTTTGTTGAAGCCTGACATGAGAACCTACAAATTCTGCATTGCCTGGTATGAGAACCTGCAATGAGACGTTATTCTCTGCGTATTGTTTACCCTGACAAGGTTTGGTATGAGAATTGCCTGCCACACCTGCAATGAGAAATGGTATCCTGAGATAACCGGCCCGTATCTCTGCAACCTCACCTGCTGTGGAATAGTTGAGATAACCGGCCCGTATCTCTGCAACCTCACCGAAGGATGAGAATATATCATATCGAGTAGCAAGACCTTGGCGAAATATCTGGAGCAAGCGATCTGTAACAGCAGTAGGCAATGATAGAACATCTACTTCATATGGATCTACCACAGTTGGAACCTCCAATGCTTTGGAAGATGTAACATCTGCAGATGTCTTTGCCTGACCATCGCAATTGCGCTTCCTAGACTTGACTACAGGTTTTGCGACTGTGACCTATAGCTTGAATGTTGGGCCTTTATCTGGTCCTTCAATTGTTTTTCCATCCAGCTCCTTTATTGCCTTATCCAGTTCAGAACGTGCAGCGAAATGGACAAACCCGACAGGCGTATTACTTTTTCTAACTATTGCAACTCTCTCCAACTTCCCGAAAGGCCCAAGTTCGCTTGATGTGAATACCTGTGAATGTTTTCCGGCGTGGCGACTTTTCTTTCTTTTAAAGAATCTTTCTAAATTATTGTATTCAGATTTGGATTATACCCTAATAACAGAATGCGAGCGTATGTACTGTATCAAAGTTTTATGTTTTGAGAGAATGAATGTTTACAGTACATCATTCGAATCTTTTTAGTGTTTTGTGACAGAACAGATCTGTGTGCCATTGGTAATGGCCATTCTATCCAGCATTTCTCGGTAGATGTACCGGAGAAAGATAATTTCCATCCAATATTTCTCGGCACAGATATAACGGAAGAATAGATGATTCAATGAATGCTTCCGACGGTTATGTTTTCATTGTCGACCGCCTCCTCTATCGGTTCATAATCCCGATGTTATGTTAACTCCCCATACGCCATCAACAACCTGAAAGTCGTTGAATTACTATTGAATGCTCTCCATATTGCCACCTCCTTTCACGATACTTCTCTTCTATGTAATGTATTACGTTGGAAGGTATACAATAGATACATATACCATACACCGCTCCTGCATACTCCTAACATACCACTCTGCCTGCCAACATACCACACTGGTATATAACGTTGAGCTTCTTCCCTGCCAAAGATATATTGTAATCGTCTTTTACTGTATTGTTAATTAATAATTGGTGGCATTGAATGAAAATTATGAAATAAATTTACAGTCAGGCCCAACCAGATGCCATTGAAGGAATTGTTTGTTCGTTGAAATCGTAGGGCTTTTCAAATTTGCGGAAAAATGAAACAAAATTGTATAATTACAGAGGGAGGGAATATCCAACTACAAAATTGTATAATCCAGCTACAACTCGCGTGAGGTTGCGAATTCAAATCCCGAGGAGTTATGGTGGCAGGGTTCTCCACATTTTTTTACGAATTGTTAAAGGTTGCATCCCACAGAATATCAGGAAAGAAATTCTTTAATTCTTCAAATGCCCTTTAATTTTCAGAAAGCGTAAGATAGCAACAACTTATGTGTTTAAGAAATCGCACGGGTGGTTGTTATGCAAGTGATGAAACCATGGTCGCCAATACTTGACCTATTGCAAAAAAAAAAAAAAGTTACCACTGTCTTTGACAGTCTACTTCCCATCTCCATTGTTCGCAAGCAAAGTGGAAAATCAAAATTTATGATAGTCCATAGAGTTGAAAATTGATGGCATTCGTATCATCCACCTTCACAAGTGCGGCATCACTTAAATAATTTCGGATCATTACCACAGAGAGGAGTCAACAATCTGCAGCAAAAAATAATCTTGAGAACTGTGCATCAATATACCTCATATTGTAGCCATTTCACTGTGCTTAGAGCTGATCCGTCACCGGCAAAGAGGTACACACAATCTAGGCAATGGAAAGCTAAGTTCTTCTTCCAATGACTTCAGTAGCTCGTTGTCACATTATGTTTAAGGTTGTTGTTCAATATTTTTGCTGACTTTTGGATTTAAGAATAGAGAACTGATTTCTGCAGCGCAACTAAGGGCAGGGGGTTGTGCTTGACTTGCAAAGCAAAAAAAAAATAATATAGCCTATGTCACCATGGTTTAAGCTTTGTCCTGTATTGTATTGGTGGTCATGGATCCTTTTGTTTTACGCTCGTGGATGTCTGGTGGTTGCTCTATTTAATTTTATATGCTGGTCATGAGTGAATCGTTATGCATATGTAGTGGATTGTGAATACATTACAATCATTGTTGTTTGTTGGTTGGAGGATAAGTCTTTGAGTTGAAGTCCTGGTATGTACATTGAATAGAGTTATTGCACACTAGTTATTTGGTGCACATTTATGGAGGATAAATTGTGAGGATCAGTTTCTTTAACGTATAAGATAATGAAGAAAATGACCAGAATTGATGATGCATTACAATTATTAAATAGTCTAATCTTTTCCACTGTTGATGGGATGGTAAAAGTCAGTAAGGTAACTCTTTCTAACATTGAGACTTGCCTTCAAAATGCACAAGAAAATATTGAGTTTTTGCAGCTTGAGACAAAGCTACAGCAAGAAGAATTAAAACAGATAAGTCATTCTGAACCTATTTTTGTTCAGAACATTGAGACAACCACCCATCAGCAACAAGTTAATAATGCAGCAGTTGTACATGCAGATGCAGAAACTCAGTCTGCACTTCCCAAGCCCATCATCAGACCTTGGGAACAGCTTGTCCACAAC